>PVJA010005381.1:0-69562 GCA_004027025.1 Myocastor coypus
TCTCTCTCTCTCTCTCTCTCTCTGTCTCTCCTCTCTATCTCTTTTATTTATTTTCATACTGAAATTTGTCAACTAAAAAACACACCAATTGATTTATTTTCAAATTTCTGCAGTAAAGCACCTCTCAGACACCTAATTTCCTCTGTGAAAATTGCTTCCTTGGAAAAATGGGAAAGTGAGACAGGAAATGCTGACTCACAGAGCAGGAAACCTGGAGATGCATGAATCCTGTCAGGGGCTGAGCCCCCGGCTGATGTGTCTTGTCATGCTAACAACCAACTGTTGTATTTATTCTCCCATATTTTTATTATTATTTCTTGGCAATGGTATAAAAATTCTTCTTAATTTCGCTTTCTGTGACCTTAATGGTGTTATGGTGATGAATTACCAGGAGAATTACCTTGTTTGTATCTACCTTGAAAATAGTGACAAGGTGTGAGTCCAGAGACTGCTTATTTCTTCCTGAAAGTATATTTATAATGAATGAAAAATCAGGGCTCTTCAGCAAATGCTAAGTGAGGACATGTCAAAGAAATTCTTTAATTATTTAATCAGAGGAACCATATGCTTTAAATTAGAAAACTAATTCACAAGACAATGGTCAGCTGCATCTTCATCTGAAAGAATTTGTCTTTTATGGAAAATAATTACTTGTTATGGGTATTCTTTAAGTAATTTTTAAAAATTTAAGACCAGGAAAACTTAAAGATAGCTTAGAAAAAGTTGTGTTAGAAAAGAAATTGAATGAACTTCTTTTTGCCCAGTCAAGTCTTGTAAAATTTTTTGCAACAGCTTAAACATCTTTAGGAAATGAATTGCAAGACCTTAGATCAAATGACTTTTTTGGAAAGTTGCTATGCATTAGTAAGAGTAAAATAAATAGAAATTGTTATCATAAAACTAAGGATCTTTTCAATGTATTTGGTACAGGTTCTACAGGGTCTCACTACATAGATTGGACTTGTAGTGATTCTCCTGTTTTCAGCCTTCCAAGTGCTAGAACTACAGGTGCGCGCTACATGCCTAGTCTCCATCACCAAGTTAGTGTCCCCCAGAGTTGAGGCCTGCAGGACACAAAGTAGACAGAACCTCCGCCACTGTGCTCTGCTGAGGGTCTGCTGAGCCTTCTGGCCAGCCCAGAGTAAGTAAGGATCTTAATTCCAAGGCAGACCAAAGCAATTATCAGATCTAGGAAGCTGATTATCAGCAGAGAGAGGAGCATGATGTTCGCTGTTTTGATCAAAATAAATAATGTTATCTTGTCTCAGAGACCACATATTCAAAGGGAAATGTAGAGAGATGTGCTGATTCAGCAAGGGCTATTTTGTATGGAATTGATCCAGACTGCCTCTTACGAGAGTTTTTGATGTTCCTGGGCCAGCACAGACACTTATACCTCACACCTCCCTGGCTCACCCAGTGCCACGGTGGTGGCGACTCTGGCTTCTGAGCAAACTTTCTCTCTCACACTTCTCATGTGTCTTTTCTATTTATAAAGAAGTGAGGAAGTGAGTAAAGTGATAAATGAGCAGAAAGAAAATGTAATCATAATAAAGATCAACCTACACTATGCTTCTTCCTAAATCATACCGATGACCACCTCCAATCACTCATTTTTCTCAATTTTGCTCTAACCTATCCATGACCCACTTTTCAAACTCTCCATCTGGGGCTTATACTTGAAGGCTATACAATAAGAAGCAGGCTCTTCTCCTGCATTATTTCTTCCACCATGAGCCATTTTCTTTGGCTCACCTAGAACCAGAAAGTCATCAGCCCAGGGTGACCAAGTTCTGAGCCCTCTAAACTTCCCCCAGATCTTATGTAAATGTAAGCTTTGGCAAAAGGAAGTCTCAGCAGAGGTAATAATGCCTGAGAATAGCAACGACTGAGATTAAAATGGTCATTGTAATACTGATGGTGAATCTAACAAACTATATTAAGAATGAAAATTGACTCTATCTACCAAAATGAAATACATCCTCAAAATGTGGAGTCCTAAAAAATCAGAACTTCAGTAACCTTCATACATTAAAAAATTTATCCAATAAATGGAAGATAAAGAAGGAAAAAACAACCCATCAGCAGATCAATATCTTAGTATCCACCCCTGTTGGTGCTTCATAACCTAAAGAAAAGAAACACAAGGCACTCATTTGTTCCTTTATATCATTTTATCATTATAGCAAATTCTGACAGGTGCAAGACCTAAAGAGATTCTTATTTGCATGTTATAGGAAGAAAGAAAATTTTCTGCTGTAGTTTTGAAATGTATATTAATTATCACAATAGTCAGGCTAAAAGTTTCTGGTTTCATAAGGCAGATACAAAGCCACACGTGTGTTGGATGGGTCCCAGGTGGATTTGTGGCATGTTTTGCAGATGACAATGGGAACCGCGTGGGCCGGTGCCTTCAAGCTGTTCTGGGAAAAAGCAGCTCTGCACACTGCAACCACTGATAAGTTAATTTCCAAATATTCAAGGGCTTATCCAAAACTTTCCAAATTGCTCCTCAACTTGCTGGTGCATGCCTCAATTTCAACAACAGAGTTCAAACAATCTGCCTCCTCTTCTCAAATAATAGCTTTCCACTCTCAGGAATCAAGATGTGTTTTGGGGAATCTTAGTATTTTATTCAATAGCTTATAAATGTAAGACCCATCAGCAGTAATTTTCAAAAATTTTCACTAATATTTACACACCTATTTCTTCACATACCTGAGAGTTTCTTTCATGTAGATTATATAATAAAATATTAACTGGATTACTAAATTGCTGGAAAGGTAAATAAATGAACATAAGAAGAAAAGTGCTTGAAAATTTGTTATATTCTAAAAACAAAATGTTATGATGCTGTGCCAAGGAGCCTGTGAGTTGGGTAAACAAAATTTGTAGCCTGTGCATTCTGTGGAATAGTCTGAAATGTGAAAAGGAAAGAGAAGGAAGGAAGCGGCGAGTGGGAGGGTCATTTCCAAAAGGGAGAGCCAGGCTATGGTTGAAAGCTAAATGCATTAGAAATAATAGAGGCAAAATGTTGAGGAAGGTGATTGATCTGAACTAAGATGAAATATGGAAGTGTTTGGGCACATATAAAAAGGGATTGGATTTTGATTTACTGGTGGTTCAGTCTTCACGTAGTTTACATAAAGTGGCAATCAGGGAAGTCTGATGCAGGATCACTAACCATTATAGGTTACTTCTCAACCCCATAAAAAGTTCCAACAATAAAATGCTGCTACTGGGTAAAAGTTGGCTGGAGCCATGTACTTCAGAAGTGGGCTGGGGCAAAATGTTGAAAACTCTGGACTCAGGTTGATCTGTTTTGTTTTCCTCTCTCTCTTTTTAGGCACTCTATACATTTTTCTTCAATTCACAAAGTGGTCTTCAAATTTTCTTTTTGGTATAAAATTATGTATTTAATTTAGAAAGAAACAAGCCTAGGTGATAATATTATTTTTGTCTTTTTTCCCCCTTAGCCCTCGAAAGTAATTCCTTTGGCAAAGAGATATTCTGAGATTCAATGCCATGTCAGATTGAAAAGGTGAAACTTTTAATTAACTGCCTTTGAGCTGAACATTGCAAGATGGGGATATTTAACTCAAGTGGTGTAAAGAGCTCTTAAATTATTCGGAGTTTTCATCCTCTTTGTTCCATATTATGGGATCTTTTAATGGCTGAACCCACCCATGAACTTGGACGTTAGGCTCCATGAACAGCAGGGGAGAGACCTGCAACTGATGTAATGCCCATTGCCCTGTGGATAGAATCCTGTCTTCCTTCTTCCTGGGCTCATACATATGCTAACGTGGGTTGTGAATTAATCACAGTGGCTACGCTCAGTGGGGACAGGAGCATTCACTTTTCAGAAAGGAGGCCAGGAGCAGGATTAAGAAAATTGAAAGCTAAAATAACAGAGGATCAGGCACTCTTGGAAGTTTCTCTCCCACCAAATGAGAGCAAGTGCCAATAGCATGATTTACAAAAGTGCCCCTGGAGTTACTTTAGGGACTAGCAAATGCATCTGACAGTTGCAGCAGCAGATGGATGGTCAGGTGACCCAGGGGGCCATTCACCAAGGCCTGTGGGTGTCAGTTCATGTCTCTGAGCTGCACTGAACAGCCGCTGAATAGGTCAAAGTCAGGACCTGAGACTGAAGAATGAGGTCACCGTGGTTCTCAGGTTCTGTCCTGTGACTCTGGCAGCTTACGCCTCACAGTGTGTGTGTGCCGCTTGATTTCTCTGGAAGTTTTAATTTGCTCTATTTCTTATTTATTTATTTATATATTTATTTAGTGTGTGCGTTTCTGTTTTGGTTTTTTGTCCTGTGGTGCTACAGATGAAAGCTTTGCACATGCTAGGCAAATACTTGACTTCTGAGTTGCATTGTCTTATTTTTTATAAAATTTTATTCATTTTATTTTTATTTATTTATTTATTTATTTTTTTTTTTGTCTTTTTGAGACAAGGTCTCACTATGCAGCTCAGGCTGGCCTTGAGCTCACTTTCGTAGCCCAGGCTGGTCTCGAACTCGCACCGATCCTCCTGCCTCAGCCTCCCAAGTGCTGGGATTACAGGCGTGCGCCACCACACCCGGCAATTTTATTCATTTTAATGAGAAAAAGGATAAACTATCAGTGAAACAGTTTCACAATTATTGTAAACAATTAACTGCTTACAATAATTAATACATTGCATATTGTTGCTTTTGTAGCAGTTTTTCAGAGGCAAGATACAGAGCTTATAGCTTGTCTAAACAATACTAGAACATACTCTCATTCTCAGTGAACTAAGAGAAAGTAACTGTACATTTATTGTAGCTCTCGTGTGTGTGTGTGTGTGTGTGTGTGTGTCTGTATTTTTCATTCCTTTTTCCACAGCAAAACTATCCTTTATTTACAATTATTAGTTCTGCTGATAACCCACTACTATTATGGACTATTTGAGTATATTGGGTTATTTTGCTAAATTCAAGTACCTACAATTTTTAGACTAGTTTCAAGTATTAAAAGGTCCTTTAAAAACTTCTCCAAACACAGCTTCTCTAACTGTGGTGGAACACTCATCACTGGAAAATCGAAACAAAACAAGGGGGATATGTTGGGAGCCACGAAACTAGGAAATCGATCAAATATATGTAGGTGGGACTTGGCCCATTGCCTAAAGCAAACAAGCTACCTTGCTCCTGAGATGAACATCCTGCATGCTTAAGGTGAGCTGTGAGTTGCTAGGCAACCTATGTCATGCGTTACTAACTTCACACAAATGTATTCTCTTATTTTAAGATAACGTCTTTCTCAGCTGCTCAGACTGGTCTCAAACTTGAGAGCCTCCTGCTTCAACCACTCCTAGGTGTGTACTGTCACCTCCACTTGTATTTGATTTTTAATCAAACATGAACAGTCTTGAAAAAAAAATGCTGTGAGAGGCTTTTTCTTTCATGGTATGTGTTAAATGTCATGAAAATAATGTCCACCTTATATGGAGATTCCCAGATTCTGATGTAACTAAAAATGCAATTTATAGTAGCTCTAGGAAAGCAAAATATCTTTTACAAACAAGCAGAATACTTTTAATGCTGTAAAATCCAATGCTCTGACACTAGGAACTCAGAATACCTTACCATAGTAAAAGATAATATAAATGCAATTATCATATATGAAGGACTGTTGTAGCAGTTCCTTATGTATAAAATATGCTTAGAATGCTTCCTCCATACTTACCATTACTGTTTTAAAAGACATGTTTTAAGTCATTAAAATATTAAAATATCCTATTTTAGAGCATGGTAAACATATGCCTTCGTGGTCTCTAGATGGGATAGAATTACTGTGCTATCTCAGTTCATGAACTTAACTTCATTCCAAGGTTCTAAAAAAGATGGACAAGATTAGTACTGCCACCAGATTCAGAGTCCTGAAACAAAAACAAAGTTTTGCTCAACACTACTGGCTGTAAACCAAACAGTAGACCAACAAAGCACCTGGGAACTAAGCCTCCAGTCCACCTACTCAAATCTCTGCTAGGCTCAGTGAGACACACCAAGGTGTTAGAAGACCAAGCAAGTCTCCAAAAAAAGTCCCACTAACTGCTTCCCACTCTTATTTTTCCTCCTTTCTCCCTTCTCCATTCTAACTCTTTTCATTACTGGATCAATGGAAGGCAGAAAAATGTAGTCTAGGTCAAATGCCTACCTGCAGCTAGCTAATAAAATAGTTTGTTAGGGCACACAATGAAAAACTTAGAATGCAGAATGGAAGAGACCTCCTAAAGTGGGCTTAACAGATCATGAGCACAAAGATAAAAGAGTGTTTATAAATGCCCACATGAAAATTTAAAAAGCATGATAAATAATTAGTTAAATTAGTTTCTATGCAGTATGAAAGCTATTTCTACATAGCCCAATGTTAGAACTATGTTTGGAAAACTAAACCATTTAAGATATCCTCTCAACCAGGTAAAGAATAGCAAGATTCTGACGTTGCTCCCACCTAGCCCCCAGCTTAAATTTGGGGTCAAGATTTGCTGAGCACCCCAGCATCAGTAGTTTTATACAAAGGAGACAACCTACTCATGTTGAGCTACACCATGGCATGCTTTGTGGGAATATGCATTTTAGGTTCTAGAGCCAGAAATCCATGATCTTGTTGCTCTAGAGTGCTCCCCCTAGAGGAAAGAGTGGAGGGACTCCTGGAAGCCATTGGACATTCCAGGTACACCTGTGAATGGCGGGAACAGGTTTTTCTGAATGCTGAGGATAAAAATCATCGCACTAAAGATACTGAAAACAGTGAAAAGAAAGAAAAATACATTCTAAAACTGTACCAACATAAGAACAGATGAACACAATGGTGCCTTGGCTCATGGGCTTATCTCCTTCCACCATTTTGTCCACAAGCCAAACTGGGCTAAAACTCAATCAAATTCCACCATTACTTTCAATATTGACCTCCTGGGAAAACTTGATTCTGTTTTCCTGTGATTCCATTTGGGACCAGAATGTGGAAAGAATAACCTTCATGAATCAAGCTATCATTGTACTTTAAATTAATATTCATATATATATATATATATATATATATAAACAATATGATGAAATTATAACATATTACATAATAAAATACAACTGAGATTATGAAAGGAAGAAAAAGGAATAGAAAATTTCTGCCTCCCTCCTAATTCCCAATGGCAATTAAAATGAAAGTGTTTCCTTTAGATTTTCAAGAGAATAGGCTGGCACAGATTCAATGTAGAAATGGTCAAACACACATATATACCTGTCTTTGCTGGGAATGTTCGTTGTCAACAGTGGATGATTTTCACTGGACTCAGCAAAGGCACTTGGTTCCCAGCCTGTTGCAAATAGCGCCATCTCTGATAGCTGCAATTAGTTTCCTAACAACTCTTCCTGCTGTCACTTTGCACAACAGGCTGTGAGCCCAACTTTCAACACAGACATGCCACTAATTAGCAGTGTCCCAAACCAAGTCCAATAGGGCCATAATAAATGCATGGCAACTGGAAAACTGAGTTTGTTTCTCCATCTGAATCTTGGAAAAGATCCATTTTAATCTGTAAGCAAAGGTCGACTTTTGAAGGAACAATTTTACTTTGTTTTGGTCCATCTGGATTGGGCTATAAATAAATATGCCTCCCAGGTTTTATAACATTAAGTTACTGAGATGGCACTCAATGTCAAAGTAATGTTGAAGAAGTCCTGCATGCGTGATTAACTTAAGAACATTCATCGACTCAGTACCCTGATCCTAGGGGGAAAATGCAATTTTTTTAAGCTACAAGATATTTGGGCTTTTGATTGTGGTGAGTGTGATGAATTCTTTAAGAGAAATACCAAGTCTTTTTTGTTCTCCCTTATAATTACACCAAATAAAATAAGCGCAATTTTCTTCTAACACATGCGTATTTTTCTGTGCCAGAAATTACACTGAAACATTAGAATAAAAATAACAAAAATCCAATCGTGGTCCCCATGGCTTAATACCTATATATGAACATTCCATGATTGTTTTGACTATGATACTTTTGCATATGTTTTGGCAGGGTTTTACAACATGCTTCAAAAGCATTTGAGGTTTGGGATTTCCACTTGTTATTATTTAGGGTTTCAGTGTTCACATAATATTGATTTTCTTCTCCCCCTCTCTAAATCTAAATGTCAATTGTAATCTAAATTAATTTGCCCTTGGAGTTGGAGAGCCAGTAACTGCAGTTCATGTGGAGAAACCACAGGCAAAGCAAAGGACATTAACTCTGGGCTTGATCTGTCTTCTTGATGTTTCTGGCTCCCAATTTTCAGCTTTCAAAATCCACTGAGGCACTTGTCCTTGTGCTTAAGGAAATAAATCTGAAAGACTTGGCCCACATATTAATGTTGGGCTTAAAATCATGTCTAGATCTTTTTAGAGAGAGGAAAGCAAGAGGCATTCCCTATTGGTAAAATGCACAAGAATCTAGTGTGGAATGATGTATAAAAGATGGCTAGATTAACGTGACATGGGCTTACAGAACACCTGAAGGCAGACCTTACTTGTCCAACACTTTATGTACATGACAGAGTGTGGGGTAAGCGATTATTCTTGGCAACAACTGAAATGAGCTAAAATACAAGTAAATGAAAATGAAAATTTTCTCTTCATATCCATGTCTATTGGACACAAACAACTGCTATAAAATGGTGCCACACAATTTCTGCTGAACCGAAGGCAATGTATAAGATGATGGGAAAAAAAAAGATCAGGTGGCTTCCTTTATCATTATCCCACAGAGGAAAGATTCATCATATGCCTCAGGGCACGGAGATGGCAAACACTGTCTACAAAACTGAGGTAGTCACTTTATGAGATGAAGTTTGAGGTACGCAAACAAAAATAATATACATTCCCTATGCAGTTGAGATTGGGGTTGCTAGGTAGGGAAGGACTCACTAGATAGCTAGCATCCTCAAGATAAGGATTTTAGGAGTGTTTGAAATACTTACCTCAGCTAAGTGCTCCCCAAATCCTCCCATGTTTGTAAGTAACATGAAGAATGGCTAGAGACCACCTAAAGACTTCAGCTTCAAGGAACATCAATGTCTCCTGAAGTATCTGCACTGAGGACAGCATCTCTTATAATTTTATTTCCATAGGGACCATTTCAGTAGCCAATTTCTTTAGTCTTAAAGAAATTGTGTTAAAAAGAACCATGCAATTGAGTTCTTATTCTATTTAAATCTGCCTAGGATATAGCATTACACGCATGTGTGCACATCTTATGAAGAGACTGATTCCCTAAAGGATGTCTGGGTACCGTGTGTGTGCCAGCACATTTAGTCCAGGTT
Source organism: Myocastor coypus (assembly GCA_004027025.1). Taxonomy (NCBI): domain Eukaryota; kingdom Metazoa; phylum Chordata; class Mammalia; order Rodentia; family Myocastoridae; genus Myocastor; species Myocastor coypus. The sequence continues at coordinate 9,338 of PVJA010005381.1, forward strand.
GGGGATTTCTTTCACTTTCCTTGTTTTGCACCTCCTCCTCCTCCTGCTCCTCCTCCTCTTCCTCTTCCGCTTTCTTCTTCTTCTTCTTCTTCTTCTTCTTCTTCTTCTTCTTCTTCTTCTTCTTCTTCTTCTTCTTCTTCTTCTTCTTCTTCTTCTTCTTCTTCTGCTTCTTCTTCTTCTTCTTCTTCTTCTTCTTCTTCTTCTTCTTCTTCTTCTTCTTCTTCTTCTTCTTCTTCTTCTTCTCCTTCTTCTCCTTCTTTTTCTTCTTCTTCTTCTTCTTTTTCTTCTTTCTCCTTCTTTGCTGTATTTATCACCCTTTGGGCTTCTATTCTCAAATGAAAGTGTCCTAGCCATGTAAAATACAATCTAAACTAGGCAGGGCCTCTCTAGCATAAAATTCACTCTTAAAATACTTAAACTATATGTTTACTGTGCAAATTTCATTGCTCTGTTTAAAGAGAGTTTCTAAGTTTCTCAAAATATTATATTTGGTAATACTTATTACCATGATTTCTCATTTCTCTCTCTCTCTCTCTCTCTCTCTCTCTCTCTCTCTCTCTCTCTCTCTCTCTCTCTCTCTCTCTCTCCTTCCTTTTCATTTTTTGAGATAGAGTCTCAGACCAGAACTGGCAGGTCCTGAACTTAATGTCTAGTACAAGCTGGTCTCAAACTTGCAGAAATACTCCTACCCCAGCCTCCTGAATGCTGAGATTACAGGTGTAAACTATCATGCTAAGACCATAAATACAAAATATTAGTTCTTTGAATCAACATTTTGCTTCTGAGATCAATTTATATGCTTAAGTACTGAAACAGTCTATTGAATCCAGTTCTTCTAGACCATTCTCTTACTGATCATATTTAATCTTGTGTATTTTTCTCTTCAGTCCCCCACATTTTAACTGAGATATTTTTAAATTGTGTCAGATGAAGAGCCTGTTATTGTTAATATGTATGTATTCCTCCTGTAGTTAGTTGTGTTTTATTGTTTTTGAGCAAGTGCTAAGAACAGATACTCCTGGTCCTCCCTCCACCCCTAGCTTTTATTTGTGAGTCGGTGCTATCAACTACATTCATGTACCACCTCATGGGCAAGGGGACAGCATTTTACTTAAAAACATCTAAATATAGTTGTGAATGTAAGGATAACCTCTCATTTTATAAAAATATCTTTGCATTATGCTGTGTTAGTATTTTCCATTCCCAGAGAATAGAGAACTGAAAATATCTGTTGAAATTAAAAAAAAAAAAAGTCACAGTATAAAAAAATACCTAACGTGTTGACAGGGCCGTACAAAGTATAAATAGCTTACTTCAGATGTGTACACAGATACTAAACTCTTGGGAGGTTGCATCTTTAAATAAATATGTGCATGCTTAAAATAGCTGTGCACTCAACAAAATGCACAACACTGATGCACAGGCCTCCAGCTCCAAGAGGAGGCTTGCAGGGACACTCTGCACTATTCAGTAACAAAAGCCTCACTGTGTGTGGCCATGCACTCTCAGCTAAGTAGAGCCTACTGCCAGAGAAATAAGAAATAGAGATTTAGTCCTACAACAAACGCTCCCAGAAAGCCTCGCAGGGATAGTCGTGGGCACAACCAGCAAAAGTGGGACTCTCTTTCCCCACTCTTCCCCCTATGAAAAGACTGTGTTAGCTCTCTTCCCACGTCTTATAAAGGGTGTTTATTTTGCTAGGTCTCTAATGCTTTCTCTCCTCTATCTCTGCCTGGAGAGCTACACACACACACACACACACACACACACACACACACACACACATACACACACACACACACACACACCAACTCCATTTTAATTTTTACATTTAGTTTTGAGCATTGAGGATGGATTCTAGGGTGTCACACACACACTGGAACAGTATTGTGCCACTGAGTAGATCTCAACCACTTTGACTTTATTTCCATATGAGTTCTCAGTAAGTTGTGCAGGCTGGTCTTGAACTTGTGCTTGCTGTTCCACCATTCAGGATGGCTGGAATTAAAGGTGTGCAGCAACGTATTCTCTTATAGTTGACCATTTTCTTGAGGTAAATAGTTTTAGAACTTATCTCTATGCCTTGCTTCTTTGTCAACTCCTGTTCCAAAGGACTTCTTACTTAGAATTCTTACTGAAAACACAAATTAATGGACCAAGAAGTCAACCTCCTGAGTTTACTTTTCAGCTCCCTTATCTTACCCATCTAAGACAATACTTTTGTAGGAATATAATGCAGAAGTGCACCTTCACATTTACCTCTTTGTATCTTGAATCTAATGACGTGTATATAGTTTACAGCCTCCCTCACATACCTTGCATGTGACTAACCGCATCTTGTCTTCACACTGAGAATCAGTGTGTTTATGCTCTTTGGGCCTCTGTACATATGGCCCTGTGCACATCTCTACCTCTTCCCTCACTGGTTTTCTCCCAGTTTCTGCAGTGTCAAGGAGGAAGTAGAAAGAAGCAGTGTTAAGACTATGGACTCTGAAGAAGGATCCTTGGATTTTTATACAAAGTAACTCCTAGTGAGCTTGGGAAATTTGAGAAAATTCATTAAAATTTCAACACTTTGGCTTCTGTATTTATAAAAAATAAATAAAGACCTCACCTCTGGGGATTATCTTAGAGCTTAGTCACAGAGCCAGTGTGCCATGAAGCAAGCATGCATCCTTCTCCAGGAATGATAAACATGGTATATTTGGAGCTCTGAAAAAATAAACAGAAAAGTGTGACACTCTCTTCTGTTCTCCATCAAGCCAACTTTTATCCTCTGTTTTATAAATGGGCCCATCCCCTCTCCCCACCAAACTTTACATGCTTTGGTTTCGAATTTAATGAAATCATTAATAATCCAAATTAGGTATGTGCATCCTCACAGTCTGGTGTAAGAGCCTGTCCCCCTTTTTACCCCTAACTCATTTGATTCTCAGAGCACTGTGAGTTCTGATCACCTGTCTTGGAGTGACACCGTGTCAGCTGCTTGAGGCACATGTTCCTCCTTCACTCAGAAGGCTGAAATACTTAATTTCTTTTCCTTTTAGGATAATGTTTTTAGCAAATGAGTAAAAAAACAAAGACACAGATATTAGGTATTTTGCAAAACTGTATGACTACACAGTCTCAGAGACCACGTACCAGAACCATGGGAAATGAATGAGAGTTAAAATCTTCAAGTCATATACATTGTTTTGACCTACTGTTTTCTCTATCTTGAAATATAGGATGTGACTAATGGACAGAAAGAGATATAATATCAGAGAAGATAGCAGCTTTCTGAGACCCTCAAAGTGGGGAGAAATGCAAAGGAAGATGAAATCAAGCACAAGTGAGAGAGTACATCTCCGCTCTGAGGTAGGAGAAATAAAAAGGCGAAATGTCAGGGAGACAATTCTAGCATAGTATATTTATTAATTTGAAGATCATCAAAACTTTTATTAACCATTTGACTGTATATATTTTATTGTCTCTCAATCCTACTTGTGATTCATTTTCAGTGGTGAAAGGTAAAATGAAATTCATTATTCAAACATATTGCACCTAATTCATTTTCCAAGCTTAACAGTAAGTGTTCAGTGAGATTCACTATGTTTATAGGATTTCTAAGAAAGCCCTGTGATCAGGAGATAAGCCTTCTGGGGAACAGTTTGTACTTATGATTTTCTTAAAATAAGGTACAATGCATAGTGCATTAGAGTAGAAGACAGTCCAGGATTGGAACCTGTTATATAGAAATGAATATAACAATAGATGTAGCAGCATAGAAATTCAAGCAAATACTTTCTTTCAAGTAAAGCAACTTGGAGAAATACTCAAAAATACTCAATTATATTCTCAATTGACATTATAAAACAATACAAATTGCACATAAATTCATCACTTAAATACTTTGAAAGGTTTGAGAAGTTAATTTCATCTTGCCACAATAATGAAAAAAAAAAAAAGTGACAGAAAGAAAAAGAAATAATGTCATGTCCCCCCACCAAAAAAATATTTCACAGAGCATAATCAAGACAAAAAAAACAAAGAACAGATTTGATGTGACACCCATGATGTGAATGTGATAAAGAGTTATTATTTTTATGACAGAAAGTTTGGAATTTTGAGGATGCATAGGAAGCCGAACTCGTATTTCAATAATTTATAGCATCTAAGACCTACTAAAGTTTGAAAAAATCATAGGAAATAAAAAGACAAAGAACAATAGGACAAAAAGGAGGAAGGCAGTGTATTTAGGAGTTAACAGAAATTGGCCACATGAAGAGAGAAGAGTTAGAGGAGACTGGAGATTGCTTTAAAAAAGCACCTTGACAGAGACAGCAAGAGATTATGGAGGAAGGATGAGGAGGCATCAGGGACCGAATGCAGAGACAGCTCAGACATAAGTGTTGGCAGTGGCCCAGCCAAAGGATGCTAACTGGCTCCTGTACCCACAGCACCCTCCCCTTGGGCAACCCCTGGAAGTGGGGACCAGAAATACTCAAATACCGATAGGGCTGTATTTCAAGGTTGAAGGTGAATTTGTAAGATTTCATCCGAAAGCAATTAGTACTGAAAAGTGTTCCCTATTTCAGGAAAATGTCCTGCTCCACTCCATCTAGACATTGTAACTCAGTAGAAACTTGCGTTTCCATCTTGTGTCTCAGGTTTCAATAATCCTAGGTGCTAATGTTAAGATAAACTAATGAGTTTTGCTACGTGAACCCTTCCTGGGACCGTGATATTGTGTTCTAAGTTATGATTCCTCTTAAAAATAGCAACAGAATGTACAATCTTTGTTTATATGAACATGTGTGAATCATAAACAACTTGCACCCTGAGGGAGAATAGACAATGACAGTCAAAGTCTCATCCTTTGCCACCCTTTTTGTAAGCATTTCATTCTTTCATCATGTTTTAGTTATAAAAGAAATTTTATCTGATATTTCAAACAAAAAACTAAAATTAACCTATCCTGCTTAATTTCTGCCTGCTTCTGAGCTTACCTGGTAATATCTCCATCCCCATTCTCGAGCTCTCTTGAGCGGTCTCAGAATGGTGCACCACCTTAGAAAAAGCAAAGCAAGCATAAAGCACTTACAAAAAAGAAAAAAAAAAAAAAAAAAAGCCTGTCTTAAGAGGGGCGAAATTTGGACACAACTGGCCCTCATGAACAGACATCAGATGCTTTTGATTACGATCTGTTAAATGTCCCTCACGGAAAGCAGTTTCAGCCCTTTGAACAGTAAATGACAGTAAATGGCTGTCACAAAGCTCTTGTTGCAAGAACCCTTGATTACACAGGGATGTTGGCTTTCCCACGAATGCACACAGAATACCCACCCAAGGGTGACTGCTTGTCCACAAAACCCCCAGGGTGAGACATTTAGTGAGCTATTTTCCCTGAGCTCAGACATGGTCATGGCCACCGTTGGGCCTGGAGGACAGCACTCCTTAGTCCCTGACAACACCATGCTGTCTCGATCTACCTGCTAAAGAGAAGGTTGTCCTGAATAGGACACAGTGATACCTCATTGTGCTCCTGCAGGCGAGCATATCTGGAGTCCCTGGAGTGTCATTCACTCCTCATCCATGTCATATATTATTCCACATTTTGCTCTGAGGCCCTGTGTCTTTCCTTCTTTTTCCTGCAGGGGCCTGTCCACCTTTATGAGCTGCCGTGATTTTATTTCTGGTATGGTCTCAAGGGGGAAAAAATGTGCTCATGACATCCAAACTCATTTCCTTCATGTCAGATGGATAGTAGCAATAAGCAGGGAAACTTAATCCCCCGGTTCTCTGTGGGAACTTCTACCAAGCACATGCTACAAAGTCTGTCACAAGGAGACATGTTCAAACTGAGGTGAGAATCAAAACCTGTCCTTCCTGATGTCCACTGTGTAAACTCATCAGCCTTCCACACAGTCCCAGTAGCTGGTAGCAAACTCCAGAACCTCAGTTAGTGGGAAAAGTTCACTAAAGTATTTAGCTTTCGTGGCAGACTTTGCTTCTACTTCTGACAGAATACACTTCTGAGTTATCTGCCACTCAATTTTTATCACATATGATGACACCTCATGTTACAGAAAGTGACTTTTATGCTTTGGCTATGTTTCTAAAAGTACTTTCTTTTCGATTTCACATCTCCCCGCTTCCTGTGTGTTTTAGACATGAAAAATCTCAGTGATAGCTTCCTTTCCTTAAACAGGCTTCTCTTTTCTTAGAAAACATTTATTATATCAATAAGACATTGCTATAAATTATACATATTTACCTCAAGAAAATGAAACAAAGCTTATTGCAGCTCACTTTGTAATTTTACTGCATCTGCTCTGTGCTTTGTAGCATATAATCTTCAATCATAACCTTGTCTTTGGAGGAAAATTTATACATAAAAAGTAATCTGACAGTTTAAGGCACATTATGTTTCCTAATCGAATTTCAATGAAGTGTGATCTTTACCTCTTTTTCAGAAATGCATTTTTAAAATTGACCTCAAGTTCCAGTGTGGGCTCCTTTATCGCCCAGTGAGTCTGAACTTTCCAACCTATGTGCGCTTATTTGTTCTTTTGCAATCACCAATCGCCCTGTCCCCGTAGAAGAAAGTGATTGAGTGGGAAAAGCAACCTAATTTAGATCTGAAAAGCGAGCTTTGGGGAGAATAGGGAGTGCGCTTGCTTCCGGCTTGAAAGTTTCCTCCCAAGACCTGGAGATTTATGTGGGCAGCTCATGATGCTTCCTTTGCTAATCAGCACCCTGGCTCCCTCGGCAACCTCCACGCTGTGTATCCCCCACTCTGGAATTCCTGAGTCTGCTTCTGCGCGACCCAAATTGATTTATTTCCGTACTGCTTCAGTGGATGGGCACATGGCATGCTTTACAACAGCACTTTCATCTATGGGTTTCCTCCCAAACAACAGACAGTGCCATCCTTCTTGATAACCGCCTCTGGTGATGGCCAACAAAGCATTCCCGGTGGCGGGGTGAGGAGCCCTCGCCCAGGCTGTCCACCTAGGTTCAGGCACACTGCCAGGTGCTGAGGGAGGTCAGGCCCCCACAGCACAGTGCCGCTGGAAACTTGCAGACTGAGAAAGTGCTGCTTGATGTTGGCAACTGATAGCCAGGCTTTGTGAGAGTATATGGAAGATACAACGACAAAAACACATCATGGCCCTGCTTGTTTAACAGATCTGCCTTTAAATGAATCCTCCTAACCAGGGTGGGACCTCTCTGACCCCTCTTCTGAGCTTCCTTTGGCATACTAAGACTTACATACAAATCTTAGGAGTCAATTAAAAATTTTTGCACATTGATCTCTAAAGAAATATCCTTCAATTTCTTTTTCTTTCCTAAGTGGAAACACATTTCATGAGTCCTTAAGAGATCAGCTTTGAAATTCAGATTTTCTTCTGTGTGGCACTGCTTTTGAGCACATTTCATAACTAATTAACTGAAGGATCAAATATATGGTGCAGATTGCTTATTTCTTTATAAGAATACATGGCATTTACAGAGAAATGGAATTACATTATTTTTATCTGTAAAGTAATACTCTTGAACATGGCAGAGACAGGAATAAAAGCTGCAGGCATATCTAATGTATTGACTCTAAGCTATCAGAACACCTTGGAATAAGATGTTTAGAATTTATAGCTCTACTTTTCTTCACTTTTGGATCTTTTTGTTTAGCAAGTGTTAAGATGCTGCATTCCTCACTGGCATCCTCCTTTTAGGAGTAGATCATCTCTTTTGAAGTTCTTGCACATAGTTTTTGAGCTAGCGGATTTTCACTGTATGATTTAGCATGTGTACTTATCTACGTTTGCGCAAGCGTGTCCTGGTGTGTATATGTATAATATGCATGCCTGTGTGTGTGTATAATTTTACACAATTTTGATTTACATTATGCTAGTCTTGCTGTTTTCATGCCATGTTATCTTTTTGAAATGGTTTATTTCATTCATTGAATGAATGGTGCCAAGATCAGCCTCTATGATCTTAATAACTAAAAGTAATGAAAACAGTCATCAGGACAAAAGAAGCAGGAACCTAGTGCCTAAATTCTAATCATGAGGGTCTCCAATGTAATCGAACTAATTCAAATGCTCCTGTAACTTAGATGGATGATGTGACATAGCCCAAGGTAGCTGGCAGTAAAAGCTTTTAAAGAATGAGTCTCATAACTCATCTAAAATGCATAATAAGACACCAGAAGGAATTTTTTGGTGACCACATATAGCCTAATTATTTACTAAGCATGAAGTGTGGGAACTGTTCTTGTAGTCTGAGGGCTGAACCAGCAATTGGCTTAAATGTCTTAGTGTTTAGGTCATTGTACAATAGCCATAGTTTTATTGCAGTCTTCTTGGTATAAGAAATGTTGTATCCCCAGTGGACTTGTGGCGATCCCCTGGTACTTTACTCTGTTCTATGACTCATCAAGGAAGTTTATGAGGCTAGAACAGTTTTAAGAGGTCTAAACGTGTAGTAAGAGACAGAACACCTCACACCTAATAATTGAGAAATTCTGCTTGAATGTGAACTTTCTACAATTGCTATGCTTCAATTGTTACGATTGAAAATGTTCAAATATAATTCTCTGTTGACAAAATGTTCCTGCACTCACACATGCCTACACAAAAATGTACAAGTAGCCCCCTGTGTGATATGCCATCAGAAAAATGAACTTAGTCACGTGCTTATTGCTGTCACGTATGTGTACTTCACTGCGTTGCAGTTTCCTGTTAGACAATTTACAAAAGTATTATTGATGTCAAAGATTAATAAATGTATTATTTTATTGCTTTCTCCTTGTACATTTCCAATATGTTGCAGCCATTCTACAGTAGGCAGCATGATGGTGCCCCAGCACTTCAGAAACCTTCCCAGTCAGTCTTCGAAGTTCATGTACTTTGCTACCTAAGGGTGCACAGCAAATGATTTATTATCCACTGACTATGTAAATGCAGACTTATTTAGTCAAGCATCTTCAACCCTCACATGTTGCCCAAGCCAGAAAAAAAAATCTTTGTTCACTTTGTGCTTTCAGCTACCTCAAGGAACTGCAGTCTTATGATTTCTTTTACCTCATCTCCAACCATGCTTTGCGCCATCCACGTATTTCCAGTTCGGAGCTAACCCACTGAAGAACTTCTAACTCTTCTAACTCATCTCTTTCCTTTGTCCTTCCATCATGACCTTCACCATAGTTTCCCCACCCCCAATGAGCCTGTCAAACATCAAATACAAAAATGCCCTGCAAAGAGCATCAGAGAGTTTCTAGTTCAGGTGAGAATCAAAGTGGTCCCTGTCACTCGATTCTGACCACAGCCCTCTGTGTGACCCATTTGAAGCTCTCACCAGGTAACAGTAGAGAATGGACTCAGGGCCTTTACATGGACTACACTGTCAGGCACTTATTAACATTTTAAAAATTTAGAGGCAGTGTCTTGCTGAGTTGTTGGGCTGAGCTTTAACTTTCAGGATTCCTGCTTGAGTTTCTTACAGTGCTAGGATGACTGGTGTCCCTGTCGCCCACGCTGGCTCCTTCCTTTTGGTCCTTGTAGTGAGCGCTGATCTCTTTTGCCTAACAGTGTGTCCTCCTTCTAGCACATCTTGCTTTAATTCTGTCCTTGCTGTAATTCTCTCAAAGTGGAAATACCTTTAGCTGAATTGTTGTGCAACCATTCAGAGCTCACCATTCGGAGCCCACACCCAGGAGCTCCTGGGCTGCAGAACCCGCTGCTGCTTCCCACAACCACATCACCTCTTTGCCCTTCCCATGGTGCTTCCCACAGCCCCAGGAAGCACCAATGCACATGTAGGTGCACACTCATTGTTAGTTGGTATATCACTGCCTCTATTTTATTGCAAACAAATGGCCCTCAACACTTAAGGAGATGCTAGCTGCTGACTTGGCAGCTTTGAAAAGAAGTGAAAGTCCCTGGAACCTCACTGTTACACTTGGCTTCACCAGGGCTCTGAGGCATGACTCTGGCCTTCTCAATATCAGCCACACTGACAGAGGGACAAGCAAGCCTCTCAAGGGTACTCTGTGCTGCCCACTCAAGGCTCTTGGTGGGTTAGATGTAATGCACTATGGCTTGCAAATGTTTAAAGCTATGGCAAGCTTGCAACGTAATTCAGCAGTAGAGAAGTACCTGCATATTGTGCATATTATTCATATATTATCTGTCTTAGTCTACTAAACTACGGAAATACATGTCTTGTGTTTTTTTAACACTGTACTTGCAGAACGGGAATAAAGAAAATATTTGAATATTTGCTGAGTGGATACACATATTATTTGTGAAATGTATTAAAATGCCTCCTGTGTAACAGAATGATTAGTAGAGGTGAGCTTTGTCTTCTTAAAGGAAAAAGGCTACAGAGAATACAAATATTCTTATTCTTACAGATTCTATTTCTATCTTTAAAATGTGTTTCCACTCCTAATCTCACCATAGATGTCTTTTATTTTGAAGTATAACTAATCTTTTGCAAATCTAATGAAATTTTAATAAATACCCTTGTGATTCAAATTGAAAAGAAGTTTTACAAAGCCCAAAGAACTTCAGCTCCTTTGGCCCTGTCTTTTCCAGGGAAAAGTGATGTCGAATCTTCCATACTTCCTTCTTAAACATGGTTGTTATTAAAAAAAAGAAAAGAAAGAAAAAGAAAAAATGTATTCTTAAAGATTTCTCCAAACATCTTTGGGTTAATTCGAACTGTACAGACGCAAAGCCCCTTCTAGTTCCCAAAGTTATCCTTCTTCGATTCCCATGTAAACTGTAAAACAGTGTAACAGAAATTGGTAGTTTCCTCAGGCAGCTCCTGAAAACTGTGTCCGCCATCCCCAGGGGCTCGTGCCACATGCCGGAATGGGCCATTTTTAAAGACTCCCTGATATAGTGAGATCACGAGGCTCCCCTTTTGCCCTCTCTCACCTTTGCTTCACGCTCAGCCAACCTCTCCACACGCCATGCCTCCGTGGGTCGGTTCTCTGAGCCTCTCCAAACCATCATTGCTCATGCTTGCTCTGCTTTCTCCCGGCAGCCTCTGTCCTGAGGCCTGGCCTCAGAGCCACCCTTGTTCTCGACGATTTCTCTCTTCTTCCTCACAGCAAAACTCCAAAGATTTTTTAGAGCAGGCTTTGTTCTCGCTGACATGAAGGCATTTTTAGTCTGTAGATTACATTCTCCTGACAAAGATCCTAACTATCCCCCAAATCCAAATTAAGTTCAGAGCAGGAGGGAAGAGGTCACATTGCAACACATCATTTATCTGCATTGAGATAATACTTCTCAGCCTATCTCCCTAAAGTTTTTCCCACCCTCTGGATTGATGCTTTTGAAGTGCAAAATAAAATAAAATAAAATACAAGGCAAGTCTGATTACAGCCACACTACCTCCTTGCCAGGTGACCACAGCCCTCCCTACCAAAGGCCGAGTCTCCTCAGGACTCAGGACAGGCCTGTCTTCTGGCATTCCATCCTCCTCGGCCTCTTAGGCCTCCCCTGCTCCTCACTGCTCACCCTGACAGGGCAGTTCCACGCTTACGTCCTTTTCGATGGCTTTTATTTACACGTGCTTCAAGCCCTCTGAGAAAAGCCAGGCTGCCCTCACGCCCCTGCTCATCCTGCTTCTTAGCGTCCACTCACGTTCCGTCATGCCAGTTTGGCTTCTCCGAATGGCCTCGCCAAAGCGCCCCGCCGCTGCTCCCTGCTCTGCTGCTTTCTTCCTTTCCTTCACCGAGCACGTCACCATCTGTACATCTGCTCACCTTGGAACACCATTTTTAAAACCATGCCCCTGCCCATCCTCACAAGCGAGCAAGCTCCCCAGGGCTGGGGCTTGTCGTTCGCACTCCCAGGAGCATCTATGTCATTTATGTGCACAGTGGACCCTGTGTCTCCTCTCATAGCTAGATGTTTGGCGCACAGACCTCACTATGCCATGAGCCAGAGAGCGCCCTGAGCCGCACGTCCCACAGGAGCCCGACTCATCCCTCGTCCTCATGGAGTGTGTGTGTGCTTCAAGCAAACGAAAGCACTTGAGAATTAACTCCCCGGCCTTAATCTATAATGTAGTGCACACAACATTAGTGGAAAAGGGAGAGGAGGGTTCCATGCTTTGAGCCAGTAAGGATATAGGGGCAGTCACGTTCCTTCTGTGAGCTATTGTCTTCATGCAGTCCCCAGCATGGACTAGAACTTCAGCAGAAGACATTGAATACTTGTATTTATATTTATATTCAATGTACTTGTTTGCTTCAAAAGTTGGAAAAACATGATCAGTGACATTTTTTGCATTTCACAGGAAGAAAGAAAGATATTCATTCATAGAAAGGCAGGCCAGATAGCTCAGCAAACTAAAATATCTGCACAGACAGAGCACAGGGACCAGGTTTTGATCCCTTGCTCCACAAGCTGTGCTGGCCTCCTCAGGTGCCGAGATGGCCATTGAGACTGAGCGTAGCAGTGCGAGCCTGTAATACCAGCTCTTGGGAGGCTAAAAATAAGAGGTTACTAGCATCCAGTCTATGTAGTGAGAGCCTCTAGACTCAGTGCTAAATACAGAAAATAAAGAAAAGAAAAAAGACTCATTCATACAATAGCAAGTAAAAGTAAGCATAAAGGTAACATGTTCATGAAACCCTGGGGGTGTGGAGCAGAACTCGTTCTCTTAGTGTCGCTACTGGGAGCATGGCCAGCTTTCTCTCCAGCCTCTCTGCCTTTGGATCTTGGCTTTCCTCCTCTGCTCCTCACCATCCACTGTGCCCACTTCCTGTCCTGGACTGGCTGCCTACTTAGCGCCAACGAAGCTGGAGTGCAGTTACAACAAAGTCACTGTGTCTCTTAGATCCTCACTGTCCATCTCTGGCTCAGTGGTTACCATGACTACTACTACTTAGATAGATGAAGTGAGTGGATGAGTTCTTCCCTCAGGTCAGGTGCTCATGCTACTCCATCCAGCTACAGAAGCACAAGGCCATATAGTGCTTTGGACAGGAGAGCAAGACCTGTTTGGGCAAGTGTTAGGTCAGCAGCTGTTTTCTGGTTTGCTGTCCAGTACAGGTCAGGTGCACCCTTCGGCATGGGATCTACCCTACAGCTACAACTGGTTCATCTCTAAGTTCATGGCAATTCTACCACAAGGGTGGAAAACAGAAATTATTATGGATAATTTTCCAGGGGAGCTGCACCTTAGAGGAGCTGTGGATTAAAGTATTTATAAAACAAGATCACGTATCTTCAGACATCAGAGGGAAGGCTAAGGGTGCGTATGCATACAGTGAGAATCCAGAGGCCTCTGAATAAGTGTCAGTGAGGAGGGGCCTGAGTGGACTGAGACAGAGACAAGCAAGCCTGTGAGGAAGGGCACAGGAAAGCTGGGCTTTCACAAGAGAGGAATGTGAAGCGGAGTGTGATTGGGCACTTCTATATTCCTCATGCTCCGTAGGCTGAGGTAAGCAGATCCCACATTTGAGTCTAGCCTGATGTTAGTGTTTTAGGATTAGTGAGACTCAGAATTAGCAATATAAGAGCTAGGGATACAGCTCAGTGTGAAGGTCTGGAGCTCAACCCTTGTATCTGAAAAAGAAAAAGTAAATTTTGATGGGCAGAATCTACAAGATGAGAATAGAAATTCTTGTCAATTTGTCTCTCAAATCCAACCTCTGTTCTGCACAAGCAACAGCTATTTCTCAAATAGATTTCTAATTACTGATATAAATGGTTGTGAATTTCCTTGCCAAAAACAGTACAAGGTACTCCGGATGTATAGAATGGCTCTACTGCCTAAGGAAAGGAAGACAAAAGTCGTGTGGGAAGCACTGGAGTGTTTAGAAAAGCAGTTTCATAAGAATTACTCTGGGTCACTTTCTCAACAACCCTGAGGACAGAAGAGATCAGATTTGAAATTCAATGGATAAGATTATGTACATTATCAGTACCTCAGTGACAAACAATGAGAGGGCTCTAAAGGGAAGTATGCTGCCTTTGTGCTGATGGAATTTAACTAACACATGTTTCAATCTTCACCCTTCTACAACTCTTCACCTCTCTCTTACTTCCTAAGCTTCCAACATAAACTTCTCCCCTGAGGTCAAGAGAAAGCTTCCCGCTCTCCTAACGTGAATTTTCCTGAAGATATAATTTTTTCCCATTTGTGATCTCCAAGTTTTCCTCTGTAGTTTCCAGAAGACCTTTACCTCCTTAGTGTACTAATCAATCTTTTCTTTGTTGTGTGACTTTTCTTCCCCCCTGCCATCCTCATCCTAATTCTTGTGCAACAAAATTAGTGTGTGAGTACACAGAGTCAAAATGCACTCTGTAGCCCCAGTTTCCTTTGTTCCTGGAATGTTGATAAATTTCTCTTCTATTTAACTTTCCAGACTTGGTCGAGCTAGACTCATGGGGAAATGCTGCAATGGATGGTAAGCAACAACTTTAGTTATAAAGTTTGGTAAAAGGTAGGACTTTACCCTAAACATTTGCCTGCTACATGAGAAAAATAACACAAAGCAAGCAAACCAAAAGATCAACTTAAGAAAACTTTTCATTAGCTCTTTTTAGAAAGGTAATTTCATGAGATGCTCACAAAATGCTACATAATATTGATTCTGTAAGGTTAGATGCACTTGCACTAAGGGTTTGTTCACATCTCCCTAGCATGGGGGAAACCGTGCTGAACAGAAGGTCCCTGTGTTGTAGGTTGCTGAATTAGATGGAAATATTAGAGGCAGTCTAACAGGGCTAAGTCTTCAAGGAGACATCTTGGAAGACAAGATACCTTGCAACTGTGAGAGAGATGGATGCTCCCATTGCAGGCCACACCTGAAGAACAATGATTGAACAAATGCTTACCTCTCTAAGGATAAGGATCTGGGGTTGATGGCCATGTTAAGGAAGCCAGGAAGAGTTACTAAACCAGCCCCTACAAGAGCAGTCCTCTTTTATATTTTTGTATGCTTGCTACTTGTTTCATGTCCCCACATGGTCCTGGATTGAATCATTTTTTTTTTCCTGATTAATTGGTTGACCGCAGTTTTGTCCCACTGGATGTGTGAGTTTCCCACCATAGATCACCTCCTATAAGAGTTTTACACTACAAATATCCCCAGTTATGGCAGAATCCTGGGCAACCTGCTTGGGTACCCCTTCTGTTCCTCTCTTGGACAGAAGCATTCTTTCCACAAACGAATACATTCTGTGGTTTACCTCTGACCTTCCGAAAATTCATTTTTGGTTTTAGGGAACACAAGCTCATTGCAGGCTCTTTCAGGTTGGGTGTTTCAACTCTGATATCACCTGTAATCTCTTAGAAAATGGGAACAAGGGCTGGCATGATAGCTCAGCAGACTGAAGCAGCTGCTTAGGGAAGCTTAGGCAAGTGCAGGATTGCGGTTCTGTTCCCCAGCACCACATGCTGCACAAGTCCTGCCCCCAGGGTGGGCAGAGCTACCCACACATTCTGGGCACAGTGGGCACAGTGGTGTAGGCCTGCAATCCCAGCAATGGGGAGGCTGAAAACAGGGCATCACTGTGAGTCCACGCTGTGTTGTGAGACTCTGTAATGACCCAATACATAAAAAAGGGATCAGTCAATTCCTTAATAACTTCAGATGACTAAATCAAACTGTTTATGCACAGTGTTTATTAGCCTCCTAGCAAATAGTAAGAAGTCAGAAATCCAGCAAGATATTTCACTGGAATGAAAAGCACTAAAATGTCAAACACCACATGTACACATATAAATACTGGATGATGTGTTGCTATATTGAACAGAATTGATTTTCCATTTCTTCTTGTCACTATCACTGTCTTCTCCTTTCAGATGCAAAAGAAGCTTCCTGTTCCTACATTGCTCTAGAGAAGGAAGAAAGCAGTAAAGGTTGAGAATGAGAATCCATATCTTCCACTTTGTATTTATTTTGTTTGCATAAGGGGTGAGCATCTCAAGTAGCTATAAAGCCTCATAGCAAAATCAATAAAAAACATTTTTAAAATAACAGGTAATATTTGTGTTTGAGATTGGTCAATTTCTCACTCTACTTTTTGCACTATTTTCTTATGTATAGAGATAGATACCTTCTAGTCTCTCTTGCCCTTAAGCTTGTGCTAGAGCTTCTACTCTGAAGCATAGAAGTCTTACCCATTAAGATGTCCTTACGATTGCCTAGACACCTGCTGTCTCCTTCCCAGGTGGGGGTCAGCACTTTGGTTGCTCTTGGAAGCCACTCAGAACATCCCATCATCTGTGGAAATGCTTGACTGGATCCACAGTAGAAAGCACTCATATTTCTGCACTCTCTTGGCCCACACCTAGACGGGAATGAGAAATAACTTTCCTTTGGTCCTAAGCTTCCAGGGTGGACCATCTCTAGGTGCGTTGCTCATTTTGCTTTTCTCCATGGAATACAAAAGATCTGGTCCTTTCCTAGGAAAATAAAGCAGTTGAGAGAAGGAATGGCAAAGCTGGAGGTCCTCAGAGGAAGCTGACGTTGGCCAGGTGGAGTCAGCCTGAGCCTCGATTCCATGGTTGATGCGTACAAAGTGGCTTCCTACATTAACACCCAGAGCAGCACAGGAGCAGCAGAGAGTGAATCCCTGAGAATTGGGAGGTCCTGGAGCACAAGGGAACACTTGGGCATTCCCTAGGAGAGAGCCTGGAGAGGGGCAGACCACGCCCAGGGGTGTCACGTCCATCTTTGTTCCTCTGTAATAGAGGATCCATGGACAGAGAGGAGCCATATCTAGGGTGGCAGATTCTCTAGGTCTGGTGTCCATGGACCTGCTGGAAACTGATGTTCTAAAGTGGCGTGTGTCTTAATACCATGGAGAACTGTTTGACAAAGATGGAATGCCTGTACCTACCTCCTTTCTTTCTTTCTTTCTTTTTTTTTTTTTTTTTTTTTTTTTGGAATTTTAGGGAAGGGTCTACAGAATCTTCATTGTGTCATTACTAGATCAGACTCATCATGATCCACCTATTTACAGTCTCCCAGGAGCTCCGATTACAGGTGCATGCCACTATGCCCAATCTCAATTACTGTCTCAGCGTGCCCTGGGGTGGGGTCAGCAGGGCAGGCCTGGAGATTGAACTCACAGCCCCTGCATCTGCTTGCAGGTGATTTAATCACTGAGTGGTTTGTCCGGCTTTAACTGTACCCACCTTCTTCCTGGAATGTTAAGCCATTATGATCAGTACACTAGATAAGCCTCAGTCACTTTGGTGGGGGTCCAAGATGTCCTTGACCTATTTCTTCCAGGAAGACTCCCAGGTCTTTCCATGTGCACTTGCTAAGTGACCAGCCTGTCCCTTAGATCCATGTTATCTAAGTGGCTATACTCGTCATCTTCTGGGTTGATCATAATGTTGTCATACCTTGGTCCATTTTGCGATTTTGTGGGCTCTGAGACAATGCAATATTCAGGTCCCCTGCTGTCTCTCTTAGACCAAAGCTATCTCTCTTCAGAAACATTTCTTACCCTCGACCTCTTTCGTCCTTCAAAATTCATTTCTCTATTTTGGGGAACATAAACTCAGTCTATTGGCACCTGTTAGGTTAGAAGCCATAGTATTTCCCTTATATTATTTGGAGGTCCTTAGCCCATCCCTGTGCTACTGATCTAGGTGGGAAGGGAGGAGGATGGGCAGAGCTACTCCTGCAGGACAGGTGGGCAGGGAGCATGAGCTGCCTGGGGCAGGGAGTGGGTTGGAGTGTGTGGAGAAAGGATGGGGAGTGTGGGGATCTGAGGAGGGTGAGGATGAGCCTCCTGGACAAAGGGAGGAGCTGCTTCCTGCCAAGGTGAGCTAGGAATGAGGTCATGCCTGTGGGAACATCTTTGTTGTGGTGATGATTTTGTTTTGTTTTTTAACCACAATTGGAACAATGGCTTCCTCACACCTTTTTTTTGTTGTTGTTTGTTTGTTTGTTTTCCATTGTAACATTGAAATGAGGCAGAGGGAGCCAGTTGCATTTCATTTAAAAATTAGGAGGGCTTGTTCCACTGCCACTGTACATGGTCCACGCTGTTCTTTTCAACGTGGATAGTGGTCCCTTTCCTGTATCTCACTGTGGAGACATAAAGGAGAGATGTTCACTCATTTACGAAGGTTAAAACCACAGGCTCCAGCACACTGGCGGGCCTGGAAACAGAAAGACGCTAAATTAAGCCAGTATCTGAGGAACAGAAATCTTGAACGGAGTCCGAGGATCACTAGACGCGGGCCCTTGCGGATTGCCAGGAGGGAGAGTTGACACAAGTTTGGACTGCTTGCTGAGAGGGCCTTTATTTCCACCCAGCAACCTTTGGCAAGTCTGAGTCAGTACTTGGAACAATGTTCGATGTAAGGCAGAGGTTTCTGCATAAAAAGTAACTATAAATTAAATAGTCCTCTTAGCTATATTATCTTACTCTACTGCCTCCCCAAAAACCAGACTTCACATTCATTTAAGATAAAATTGTATTATTTTAGAAAATGACTAATACTTTCATCTGCATTAATGGTCAGCACCTTTGGAAATATTATGAATTATCTGGGGCCAAAATTATGATTGGAGAGTCCTGATAACATTATATTCCAGTAGCCACATTATATATATATATATATATATATATATATATATATATATATAGAGAGAGAGAGAGAGAGAGAGAGAGAGAGAGAGAGAGACAGAAACAGAGAGACAGGGAGAGACAGAGAGACCAGAGAGAGAAAAGACAGATGAGGAATGCTAAGGCTGCGCACATTTGTAAGTTTGACAGGTAATAGGTCTGGACAGAGAAAGGAGAAAGATACTTGTTAAGATGAGATAGTAGCAGAGAAAGAAAAAGCACATATGCTCCTACATTTATAAAATAAAGAAGAATCTTGTTGTAAAAGAAGGAAATAAAACACAAAGAGATGAGCTGTGACCAAAGAAGATAGACCACGTAGGCATATTGTTTTTAAAAGTCAAAATCTAAATCATAGTTCTTTCCAGAGGGGAGATCAAAGCCATGAGTTTAAAAAAAAAAAAAAAAAAACTTTATTTTGTTTTGTTTTTGTGTTTATTCTTTTGCTTGTTTGTTTCTCTTTAAGCATGAATGAAACTAAAGACCTTGCACTTGCCAGGCAGGCACTTGTGCCTCCGAACTCTGTCCCTGACCTCTGTCCACCCATTCTAGTTGACTCTTCATTGTGACATTCTAACTAGTGACAGTGTGTTATGACACATAAATACAAACTATGAGGCCCACACTAGGCTCATTCAGTCTGGTGTAGAGGCAGTGAAAAGTACATATCTGTTCTCTGCTCTCCACTCCCTTAGTATACCAGGTAGCTTGATTATAATTCCAACAAGGATATCTTTGGAGTTTTTACAACAGACAGAATACAAATTATTTCATGTAGTCATAAAATGATGCAAAAACATCTCTAAACAAAACACTCTTGACTAAAGATCTTTCCCAATCTTATCCCACTTGAAGGCAGCTACCTTTGATTGGGAGCATAAAACTTGAAAAGAACAGATCATCCATAGGCTGAATCGCTTTTATGTTTCAGAAGCCGCTCTGTAGGAGTATGCTAGGCCTTGGAGGAAATTACACTTACCGCCTACCTTAAGTTTTAATAATAAAATGTACTAATTTTCTTTTAAAATATGCAACTGATAGGTGAGAAAATGGTGGAATTTTGCAAACAAAAACTTTGAAGGATCTATTTAATATGTTACTAAGAACAAGGGAGCTCTACATTACTGAGGATATACTTTAAATGACTGACTATCTGTTGAAGAAAAGCTACTTCAAAGTAACCCAGAACAATGAGATTCATTTCACCAATTCCAAAAAGATCCTCACCAAGGGAAGTCACCGTGAACATTACATGGTCAACACCTGCGGAAATAGTGTTTCTAGATGTTTCTGTATTTACTCATCCTAATTTTTTATTTTACTTTGTTTTAAAACCAATCCATTTCTCAAAATACAGGATGTAAAATACGTATGAACTACAGATTAAAACGGTTAAATTAGATGCGGATAAATGGAGGGAAGCCGTTGTAGCTTATTAAGTATTGCCTTTCCATATATTTAAATATATTCAGACTAACTACTTTGTGAAAAAATAAGTACCAAAAGAAATAAAGTAGGGAGATGTTTCACTTGTCTACAATCATTAGCTACACAGATGATTTAGAAGCCTGCATACAAAATTTCAGCGTGCACCAAGTTAATGACAACCAGAAAAGCAATCACATCATTGATCAAAATGCTTCCTCATTTTCCTTTTCATTTATGATGAATATTTTTTTTAAAATGCAATGGTATTTCCCTCATGCTTCTATCTTTATTTGCAGGCTTAGTTGATTTGTTCTGGGTATTTTTAGATCATAAAGTAAATAGCAAAAACTCCAAAGTGCTCCACAGGCAAGGAGCTCATACAGTGACGCTCTGCTTCAGCCACTTCTCTGTGTAATTTTTAAGTTAGGTTCCTGCTGCTCCCAGAAGTGCTTCGACTTCAGAACTGTCGCCAACACAGATATCCTATTGACAAGGAAAAATAACAAGGAGATCTCTTCTTAATTCACTTCATAATAGCTGGATTCAGGTTAGAGGCTGGGGGAAAAGTATGACTAGAAATAGTGTCCAGCAAGCAAAGGACAGTAAGGAAAGCTGGCTCCTGCTCCCCCGTACCAGCGGCCTTTCACTTTGTCCAGTGATGTCGTGAGGCCTGACCTGGTAATGCTGGGCAGATGGGCAGCTGCAAACCCAGCAGGAAGTTGCTAAGACAACATGTGGTTTTCTGTGTCCTTGGAAAGGGCCCTACCTTGTTTCCCGTACTGAAACCATGAAGTTCTTTATTTACTTCCCAGAAGCACTGCAGAGAACACTAGGTGTGTGTGTGGGGGGTGGGGGGGTGGGTGTGGATGTGTGTGTGTGTGTGTGCATGCGCGCGCATGTGTGTGTGGTTAGTACTCCAAAAAGTCTTCACTCATTCCCCAAAATGGAACAAAAGTGCGTGGTGCAATGATTCGTCCATCTCCTGTTATTGAGTCCACTACAGTTCTTTCTACAACTCTATTCCACACATACATGTCAGCAGATTAGTTACAAGGAAATTTATTGGGAAACCTCACACACACATACACACACACACACGCACGCACGCACGCACACATGCATGCACACTGGAATTTACAATCTGCCAGCAGCTTGTGTGCCGAAGCTCAACTATTTGTCATTTGAGCTATGTAATTTAAATAGTACACAATTACAAAATTTCATATTAAAAAGCAGCTCTCTTCATAGAAATCCACAGGGAATCTAATAAAGGGGCAGTTTCTCAGAATGCTAATGTAGGGTGACCAGTGGCATTCCTGTGGCCCTCAGACAGTGGTTCTCAACCTTTCTAATGCTGTGACCCTGCAGTACAGTTTCTCATGTTGCACTGACCCCAAACCAAGACATAATTTCGGTGGCTACTTCAAAGCTGTAGTTTTGCTACAGTTATGATTTGGAATGGCTTTAGGCAACCCCTGTGTTTTGGTCGTTCAACCCCACACCGAGGTCAAGACCCACAGATTGAGAACGGTTGCCCTAGGAGGAGCATGGGCCAGCTTGGGCTGATATGAGGATTCAGGGGCCAATGGATTTGGCTCTGAGCTGAGGAAGTGAGGACCTGGAGGACACGGCTGTACGCCTCATTTTCTGGGGCCACCTCTTCTCTTCTATGCCCCACTGTCACGTCTGCTGAGGAAGGGCCTTGTAGCTCTATGGGGCTGCGATCACAGAGGCCATTGAAACATGAGCTGATTCCCTCGGAGCTGTGCTGATGGGGAGCCTGGGTATGCAGCTGGCCCTGCTGAGGTCCTTGAGCAGCTGGGTTTACAGGCATGAGGAGCTCTGTGCTTCTTCAGGGATCTGGCCCAGCTCAGGTCCTTCAGGCTCCAGGCCTGAGATCCCATGTCCCTGCTGGTGTAACCACAGGGTGCTTTTAGTCTGTGGATACCTCTCTATTCCCTGTCCCCTGGGTCTCTCTCACCATGACAACAGCAGGTCCCTTGTAGTAAAATTAGCTCATCAATGCCACTGGGCAGAGGAGGCTGCACTGCCAAGGGCTTTCCCTTCAAGATGGGATTGGATGGGATGGGATGGGATGGGGTGGGTGGGATGGGGAGGGGTGGGGTGGGGAGGGTTGGGGAAGGGTGAGGTGTGGAGGAGTGGGGTGGGGTAGGGTAGGATAGGATGTGTTACTGTAGAGTTCCACTTGCTGTGGATTCCCTATGCATCCAGTTAGCTCTCTCAGGCTATGAATTACATCTCTCAATCTCTGCATACATAGCAGCTGTAGATTATCACTTGAATCAGTAACCACAGAGCTGGACCATGGACACCAGTAACCTTCTCCCCACAACTGAGATACAGGGCGTACTGTATCTCACTGTATCCCACTAGCACGTACCTGTTAGCTTATTTTGTGACTGTCCTTGTTATTTCTTTTGCCTCTATGATAAATATGATAGTTTCCCTCTGTAATAATCTGGAATGATAGACACTGTATTGATAACTTCTGAATGTTTTTTTTCAGGATAAATCAGTAAAAACAGCATATATCAACAGCGGTTGTATGATAAAGTTGTCCATGGTGTTCACTTTTCTTCCTTCCTCTCAGCTTTCTCTAGGCTCATCTTCACATCCAGCC
The DNA here is from genome assembly GCA_004027025.1 of Myocastor coypus. NCBI lineage: Eukaryota > Metazoa > Chordata > Mammalia > Rodentia > Myocastoridae > Myocastor > Myocastor coypus. The sequence goes on from PVJA010005381.1 coordinate 32,012, forward strand.
TCTGTTTTCCTTCTAAATCCTGAACGGTGGCTTAGGCAACATTCTCTCCGGCTTCCTCACATCATTCCAGATTTTGTAATGTTTTCCTAACAATTTCTGCTGTTTAATGAGCTAGAGCAGAGTCCACACGCATCAAGAGCTCGTGGCGAAACACGCAGTTGTTCTCATTTCTTCCCTCGTGTGTCCCTTTTGTTTGGCCAAGGTCCCCTGCGCAGGCCTGTCGCAGGACCCCAGCAGCTCTGAGTGGAAGAGTAGCTGCATGGGTCTTAGGACCCCCGGCTCCACTGGCTTGCGACTTCCCTCCCTCACCCCTTCTCCACTGCCCTCGGCCACACCTCTGTCTTCTGCCTCTACACTTGCGAGTTAGAAGGGATGAACAGGCCACCTCCATGAAAGGACAGTGGTCCACAATTACTATGTAGAAAGACACAGCAGTGAGTGTTGTTTGGAGAGCAGAGAGCTGTGACTGCCCCAATCCCATGCCTTGGCCTTTTCCATCTCTACTTAGGACACTGCTCTTAGTCACCTGGTGATTCACCAGGGCTCTGCACTAGAAGCCCTTGTGTTCCTTAGAGGCAACCAAGATGGATTTGTGGGCTCATAATGTGCTCCACCCACACCCCAGGAAGCTGGCACACTGGCCACCTGGACCTTTGTCCTCTGAATGCAGCCAGCAGACCCCAGGAAAGGACAACACTTCTGGCCAGTGCTGGGGACATGCTGTGCCCAGCTCATCACACCACAGCTACTGTCTGCTTATAACTCAAGCTCTAAACCCATCGATTTCATTGGACCCACATATGCTCCGTGCTCACCTTCTTTCACAACTTCTGTTATGAAAAGATTCTTTATGTCTTTTTGTTGTTGTTGTTCACATAATGAAAGAAAAGTAAAAAGAAAACAACAACAAACAAACCAAACACCTTGAGTCCTGGGATAGCTGCAAAGTTTCAGTAGTGAAGTGTTTTCCATGCTTCCTGTGCCAGAGCAGACTAAAATGTAAACACTGAGGAGAAAAGCCTTCCATGGGGTAGGGTGAGGCTGAGCACTGAGGAGCAGCCACAGCTGCAGCAGGTCTCCAGGCCTCTGCAGCTCTGTCCTGCGAGGTCTTGGTTTTAGCAGGGGGAGTGATTTTTGATGTGGGCACTGGGAGTTAGCTGTGCAGTCCAGTAGGTTTTCAGAGACTATCACTGTCATCACTCCTTTTTGTGGAAGTTTTTGCTCTTGTCTAAAAGTTGCTGTATTATTTTTCAGTGACACTTCAAAAATCACCACACCACACAGGTGAATGCTTGTTCCCATGTTCACAGAAATTCTCTCTCTCTCTCTCTCTCTCTCTCTCTCTCTCTCTCTCTCTCTCTCTCTCACACACACACACACACACACACACACACTGTCTTCTGTGAGTTATGCCCTTTCTAAAAGACAGCATACTAGAGTCTATCCCAGATCAAACTCTGAAGAACAATTAGGTCAGAGCGCCCACTGGTGGTGGAGCCAATTCCACCACCCACACGACAGGCAGTGCCCTATTTGATGTCCCCTGCTGTATCTGAGAGGCTGCTGGAAATGTGCTAGTCTTGCCCTTGCCCCATGTGATGCAGTCCAGCAGCGCCATTGTTTGCCTAGGTGACTCAGGGCGTGGTGACACCTGATAGCAGGTCGCAGCGTGCTCTGTCACCAGGGTGATGTCATTAGTAACCTCTGAGATAGGCTCCAGGCCCTGCTTCCTTACCATCTCAAGTAAACTCCAGAGTTTCTTCACAAGCCCCCATCTTCTCAGCCTACAGCATTCTCCCTGTTCTAGGGAAACAGTTCCCTGAAGCCACAACTTCACCAGATTTAAGTTTCTCTCAGCTGTCTTAGAGAAAGACCAGCACACTCTGCACGTGGTGGGGATGACGGCCATTATTAAAATTGAATACAGACTCCTAAGCACTTGAAGAACTGCATACGCCACCGAGACAAACATAAATACCTACCTTTGATGAGATGTTCCTTCTGTTTCACATTCTTCCGTAAATAATATTCCTGTGGCCGTGTGGCATTTGACTGTCTCTATTATAACGACCAAGAATGTGTTCACTTCTCCTTCAATTAGGTTCCATCTGACAAATACAACAGGGCAGTAATGTTGGATTTATGAGGAGAACAAATGCAAGATCTTCTGTTTGCGCCTGAGGGTAGGGTACTCTGATACACCTGCCCAAAAAGAAGCCCTTGAGAGCACAAGGACTGAACTCAGAGCCACGGAAACAATTCAAAGAAAGGAGTGAGGACATTAAGTGATTAATGTCTGACGTGAAATTTAATAAATATTCAGTTTGCTTTCATATTTAGAGCTCAGGGATTTTTGTAAGCAGACTTTAATATAAAATTCCTGTCCTGGCCTGGGGTATGTGGACTTTCTGGCACCAATGAGACAACCAGACGACCACCATCCCACCTGAAGAAATTCCATGTCAGCCCTTGACGTTCTCTGTAGTGAGAGTTGGTTGAATGCCTGAAATTGAAATCGTTTACTATGGTTTTGTGGAACCCAAATGTCATAACTTTAGGCAGCATCTAGAATGGCTTAATTAAATTAATTTAAGGTGTGATCTTAAGATTAAATATGCCAGCTTATCCATGGTTCACAGTAATTTTAAATCTCATTTCCATCCCCACATTTATAATCACAAGGTCTTTTTCAAAAAAAAAATTACATCGACACAAAAAAGGCAGAGGGAAAGACAGTACTATTGGTTGGAGAGACCCATGAGGAGCAAGTAGAGGGAACAAAGCACTGCCAGGCTTCTAGTATTTTTAAAGCAGTAAAGGAGCAAATCTCATTCCCTTGGAAATGTGGTTCATTTTCCCACTACATAGCCCAGGGTCCTCTGATGAGCGCATTCCAAAGTCTAAGCCTGTATGCATCACACCAGCTATGCTCAGTAGTTGAGATTTTTCCTGCATAGCTGCCACAGTCTGGACAAGGGCGCCCAAGAAGTACCACGCGAACAAAAATGACCATGGCGTACTCTTGGGAGTCTTGCAGGTTTCCACAAACACAAAGAGCAAGGTATAGACAGCTCCTCACAGGAGTTTTCAGGGCTCAGCCACAGGACAGCCATCCGGTTTGCTCAGCCAGGGCAGACCACAAGGAGCAGGAGGGGTTGAGCAGACCCTGGCCAAGCCTAGCTTCCCATACAGGTATCTCTGTCTGTCCCTTTCAACCACTTCAGGTGTGGAGCAGCAGTGGCATACAGCAGCCACTTCGCTAAGAAATGCTTATCCTGGAATTTGTAATCACAGCACTGGACATTTTTTTTAAAATAATGACAAATTAAAAAAAAATAATATATTGAAACTTGACTGACTAGAAAGTGGTGTTTACATACACATAGATGCAGACACATAATTTTGCATCTGTATAATTTTATGTCTGTGGTACTCAGTATCTACTCCAGGACTTTTCACATGCTGAATAAACACTCTACCCCTGAGCATTTATGGGCTTTTCCACACTCGTGTGCTATTTTCAGAATCATTACCCATATTTTTCTTGGGATGAAGCAGGCTTTGTTTCAGGCAAATGTATTGAAAATCACTTACAATTTCTCAAAGTGATAGTTCGATTAAAAGTCTAAGAAATACAACAAAGGACAAATATTTTGAACAGTTGGATGCAAAAGAAAGAAGAAAGAAAATATCTAGGCAATCGGGTGGGAGATGGCAATCTGCAGTGCAGGGGCCAAGATAACACTGCCGTGAAGGGCAGCGAATGAGGTCCCTGTTCACCTGCAGGTGACTGACTCGGATGGAGGTTGACATGCAAACAAGGAGAGAACGGAGAAAGCCAGAACTTTCAAAACAATTTTAAAAGAATTTATTTGTTCCTCTATCTTTGAGTCATGCTGGAAAACAGGCTTAGTTTCAACGCTAGGCTAGAAGAGATAAAGGAGAAGGAAAAAAGTGGGAAAGAAATGTAGCGATGAGGGGGCTGGGGAGATAGCTCTGTGGCACAAGTGCCTGCCTGGCAAGTGCAAGGTTGTGAGTTTGAACCCCGGTCCCACAAAAAAAAAAAAAAAAAAAAAAAAAAAAAAAAAAAGAAATGTAGCGATGTAAGTTACCTTGTATATGTGAATTTGGATTGGAAGTCATGCATTTCTTGATAGGAGCAGTAGACTTTCTCCATGAATTGAGGTAGGGAGTAGATTGTATTGAATTCATCTAGACCCCAAAGGACTGAGAAGCCATTGCCAATATCTGAGTAATTAATGATTTGCTAATATACACATTATAAATATGTTTAATTAAAGCAGAAACAAATATGAGATTTTATTTATTAGAAACAAACATCAGAGCTGGGCATGGTGGTGCACACCTGTAATCCCAGCACTTGGGAGGCTGAGGCAGGAGGATCAGTGAGAGTTCGAGATCAGCCTGGGCTGCAAAAGTGAGCTCAAGGCCAGCCTGAACTGCATAGTGAGACCCTGTCTGGAAAAAAAAAAAAAAAAAGAAACAAATATCAGGATGCACCCTGTGCATGCGTGTGCACACACACACACAGAGATACACATAGGCAGCACACAGACACACACACACACACTCACACACAGAGAGACCCATACATGGTTCCATACAGTCACCAAATTGGAAGAGAGTGTTTGCTTTTTCTCTCTCCTCCCATCTCCACAGCAAAAGCAGCTTGGGAAGAACCTAAGCAGTTCCTCTGAGCTAACAGCCCATTGCCAGCACAAGCAAAAGCGTGATTCCAACAGACCGGGCAGAGAACATTATCTGCATGGAACAGTGTCTACGTAGCAAGAGTCACTTTTTCCCAAAGAGTTCACAGAGACAGGAAAGATTGTATAAACGTTGTTTGGTTCAGTTTTACACATGGAAGAAAACTGATTATTGCTTCCTTACCCACAACCAAGCACATCAAGAAAAATTGCAAGGTACAGAAGACAAGAAGTACCACAGTCCCCTCATGTTAAAACTGGGAAAGAAAGTCTTAGCAAAGTCTTCATACAGGTTTGTATAGGTCTGACAGTCGAACAAGTTGGTTCAGTTACTCACACTTGCTTAAAATTGTTTGTGGTCTATTGTCATGTTGTATTTAGTGTGTATGTGTATGTGTGTGTGTGTGTGTGTGTGTGTGTGTGTGTGAGAGAGAGAGAGAGAAAGAGAGAGAGAGAGAATTTCAGGTAGAATTATCGAAGATTAACTTATTTTCAATTTCAAAATAATTCCACTAGTTTCATATCAGTATTTGCGTTGAAAGTAGGTTGGTTTTCGCAACAGCACATACATTGCAACCATGTACGCACACCTGCCCACACAGTCATTCACACACATTCCACCTCGCCATCCTAGCATAATGAGCTCACAGAAATAACCAAGCAGAAACAACTTCTAAAGGAAGTCAAAGTTCTGTGCCCTAGATCGGCTGTGATGAATCAAACTGTATATTCCAGCAACACACAGAAGGTTACTGGGAATGTAGCAAAGCTTTATGAACATGTATTCTTGACATTTTATGCCCAGTAAAAAGAAAATGAAACTTTTTCTTATTCCCCATGGAAAAATGTCCTCTTTGAACCAGTCTCCCCCCTACACACATTGGGGAACAGATAGTTCCTTGTACATGTGGGACAGGCAGTTATGCCTCTGAACTATCTCCCCAGGCCAGATCCAGTCTTGCTTATGCTTATGATGTCTGATACTCTCGTAAAAGTCAGTCTTTGAAACCACTGTCTTTTGTAGTCCTCCAGGGCCAATGAACTAGCTTTTGTATTTATCAAATTGTTTATTCTCCTAAAGCAAAATGAAACAGTGAAGCCAGAGGCCAAACCAAAGAAACAGCCCCATAATCTAATGTTCGATAATCGCAGTGGGTTATTGGTAAAACTGGCAATGTTAGAACTACCCTCTCTTAGTTCAATGAGGAGAAATTTGATTGTACCAATAACGATTTGAAAAATTATAACACCTACATCCTGGACACTGTATAACTAATAGGAGGAGAACAATATGCATTGTATCAAATATTAAATGTACTAATAACATGTTTTGAAACTGTCACAATGCTATATATTGTTATTTCTTATTAAAAGTAATTTTATAACAATAAAATTTTTTAAAAATTAAAGAAGTAATGAAGGAGCTCAGTCAGAGGGCCAGATAAAAGATAAAAAATCAGTGATCCTGTGAAATGCTAAATATCTATTGGGAATGCGTTTTTGTGAAACAAAAATTCTGAATAAACAATGCCTTTATTATTTAAAAAAACAAAAGAAATAAAGTACTCAGGGTAAAACAAAAAAAGAAACAACAATAACAAAAAACAAAGAAACACACACACAGCCCGATTATCTTATGTTCATTTCTAGGAACTAAGAGCAAGTGCCTTTCTCTTCAACTCTGGCACCCCCGGGGGCCATCTCAGTGGGCACTCTCATCCCCCTTTCTGGACTGCTCTTTTGCAGAGTGTGGGGAATCACTATCTTATTCACTACTAGATCACAAGCCTACCACAATCCTTGTCCTGTGGGAGGGAACAAGCCATCATTTCCCTAATTTCCTGATTTGCCATGCACAGCACTGGGTTGATTTGACGGAATTTTGGCACAGCCACAGTGCTGCTTAGGAAACTTTCCTTTGGCCCACTGTGCTTCCAACCAACCACACACTCTCTACTTTAGAGTCTCACTCTCTCCCCTGGGGCTGTCCTTCAGCCTCCATGTGCCCATCCTCCATGTCTTACTTTTGGCATTAGTCTCTGCTGCAGGACATCCCATGCCTCCCTTCTTGTCCATGGAATTCCAGGCCTTGCTTCCATCTGCCTCTACCAGTCCAAGTTGTCCTACCAGCAAAACTCCAGCCTGCAACACTTGGAGCTGCAATTGAGCTTCAGCTCCCAACATTCTCTGCCCTTGGACTGGCTTCTCCTCCTCAGGCTCCTTTCTCATTTGGAGGATATTCAGCTCCTTTCCTAAATGTTAAATGTGCAGTTAGACTCCTTTTACTTATTCTCCTCTGCCCAATCCGGCATTCCTCAGTGTGGGCTCGTTATCCGTACCCTCTGGGGACAGCTTTCAGTCCTTCCAGTGTTACGTCTTTCTCTTACTCATCTTAGGCACTCACCATCTGGCTGCCTAGAAATGAAGCAAAGAAAAAAGTGTCATAGTTCTTCCTGCCACTTCAGTCTCTAGCCAAATGCCATGCCTTGGCTTCCCAGCTTTTTTATCATGGTCTTAATCTTCTTCAGTCAATAGACTTCCTGATGAGGGCCAGCAAAATAGCTCAGCAGATTAATGGGCTTGCAAGCAGGTGCAGGGGCCCAGGGTTTGGTCCCCAAGCCTGCAGTGCTGGCCCTGCCCCCAGGTGATGTTGAGATGGCACCTGAGACTGGGTGTGGTGGCATATGTTTGTAATTCCAGTTCTTGGGAGGCTATAAGCAGGCAGATCACTATGAATCTGGCCTAGTATTGAGACCCTGATCATCCTGTAGACCCTTACCTAAAATACAAAAGCAAATAAAATAAAACAAAAATGATAGATTTTCTTATGATAATTGTATCTTTTTCAACATCTAGACAGTTATAGAGGTTGAATTGATATCATTTCATATGATAAATATCTATGTAGAGAATAACGGAGACTTTTTAAAATTTCATTTTAAAGAGCACAGAAAAGTAATAGAAGAGCCAGTAGTATAGCTCAGCGGACTAAGCACTTGCTTAAGGAAGTGCAGGGGCCAGGGTTCAGTTCCTGGCTCCACCTGCCTCGAGAGGACTGCTCTCCAGTGCGCTGATCCAGTGATGGAGTCCAGGTGTGGTGGTGCACACCTGTAATCCCAGCACTTGGGAGGCAGGAAACAGAAGGATCAATATGAGTCTGAGCTGCATAGTGAGACCCTGCACACACACACACACACACACACACACACACACACACACACACACAGTGATAGGACATTAGAAATGATACAAAATTAAAAAAAAAAAAACCCAAAGTGATAGGTATCCAACAGAGGTTGCTATATAGCACATCATTGACTTTTTTTTTTAATCCGCTGAGCTATTTGGCCATCCCTATAACTTTGTAATTTTTATTTTTATTACATTTAATAAGAAATAATGGGACAGTTTCAAAACATGTTAGTAGTACATTTCTAAATGTTGTCCTCCTATTAATTATACAGAGCACAGGGTGTAAGTGTTATAAATTTTCTAATCATTACTGGTAAGAGAAATTTTTTTTCTCATTGCACTAGGAGAAAGTACTTGTATACATAATCCAGTGTTTCATAATCGCACTAGGTTATTGGTAAAACTGGTAATGATGGAAGCTATTGATTTAAGCCTTTTACAGCTCAGTATTCTAATCTAGTTTTCTGTTTTATGCCTTGTGGTTAAACTTTCCTGCTGGGTGGTTGAGGGCAAGTTTAAGCAAGACCCATATATCAAAACATGCAACTTTTGTCTCTCCTAAAGTTAGTCAAATCCCCCCAGGACTTACTTTGGAACCATATACAATGCTTTGTAGAACTGCTGTCAGTGTCAGCCTTCTGGATGAGTCATTACTTGACTGCAAGCACTGGCCATTGCTTGACCAATTTGCTCTCTGTGAAAGCCTGAGAGAATGTTTTCTCTCTAGGTGACTCTCCTTAGGCACACTATACATCTTCAGTCCCTTTCCTCTGTAGCCCCACATTTTCCTTGAACAGAAAATTTGGGACACCCCTGAGTTATAGGATGTTACAGCACAGGTTCTCTCTGTCATGAGTCCTCACTGACCTTGAAGGGCTGCACATCACTGTCTTTGATGTAGCTGCTCAGATTGCAGCTATAAGCAGGCAAAATTGGACAAAGTAAAATTTCAAACATTAACTGCTACCTTCATAAAATGATAGAAATTAGTAATACAATCATCTTAGCTATCCTGTATATAAACATACAGGATTTTCCCTCATCATTTTTGCCTTCTGCTCATCCTGATTGTTTGTCCCTTTGGCTGAGTTTCTCTCCTTTTAATATATTTATTGTGCCCTTCAGATTTTTTTTACTATTTCAGGTTCTTGGATTTTTGTTTTTTTTGGTACTGGGGATTGAACTTAGGACCTTGTGCTTGTCAGGAAGGTCATCAAGCCACTGAGCTATCTCCCCAGCCTCTCAGGTTCTTAAACTAGGGAGACAATGTGTTATTTATACATAGGGGTCTAATTTATTTAACCTATGAATATAGCTTACAGTTTCATCCATAAACTCCTCAAGTTCATCTTTCTAATGGCTAAGTAACACTCCATCGTATAGAAATACCACATTCTTTCTATCTGTTCCTCAGTTGATGGGCCTCTGAGTTGTTTCCAAGATTTAGCTATGACAAAGAGTGCTGCTATAGACAGATGCAAATATATCCCTGTAGTATGACATGTTCAGTGTTTCTGAAAAAAAAAATACTCAGAAAGGGAATAGCTAGATTAAATGGGACTTAGAACCCTAGGTGTTTGAGGAGTCTCCACATTGATTTTTATAGAGCTTTTGCCAGTCTTGCCAGTCTACACTCCCACCACCAGTAAAGAAGATTCTGCTTCTCCCATAGCCTCCCCAGAATTTCCATATTTATTTATTTATTTATTTATTTATTTATTTATTTATTTAGTGATGGGAATCAAACCTAAGACCTTGTGGTTGCCAGACAGTCACTGTGCAACTGAGCTACAACCTTGGTGACATGATAGCCAATTTTTTAAAACTGCATTTTGTACCAGGTCTTGCTACCTTGGAGTCATAGTGATCCTCCTGTTTTCAGTCTCCCCAGGGTTGTGATTACAGGTGTACAGCACCATCCTAGTCTTGGAGGCCAGCTCAGTGAACATCGGGGCAGAGCCAGTGTAGTAGCTGGCATTGGGAATGAAACCCTAGCATCCGAGCTTGCCTAAGCAGGCACTTAGAAGGATGAGCTATCTCACCGACCCTATGATATCCATTTTTAATAAATATTTTTGTGTAACTTTTTGTTATAACTATAAATTTTAGAAGCAAATATTATGAGACAATTAGAAAAGGAAATGGAAACACTTTCTACTGTGGAGGCTTTCTTGAGATACTGCAAATCAAATGACCCACCCCATCGATGACTTAACAATCAGCCCTTGGGTTTATTTTTACATGGAAATATTTTTGACAAAGAATTGTTTATATATTTTCTGCCAACTGCTGTACATTTTTTCTTTTTAAAGTGCTATTTTATACAAACAAGCTTTTTCACACATGCAGAAGAAAAAAGAAACACATCTAAAAGATGGAGAAAATTATTCAGCTGTGTTTTCTTCTGATGAGTTTTGAAATCATTCCTGCGAATCTGGATCAACTGACAAAATTAATTTTAACACATAAAAGAAAAAATAATGAGAGGAGATCTCAATTCCAGGATTCAGGTGTGAACTTCTGAAACCTTAGACAAACAGCTTCAATATGAGAAGGGTTTCCGCACCTAGCATGTTCAGAAACTTGCTGACACATACCAGCAAAAATATCTGTTGTCATCCTGAGCAGGGTGCAGAGTATGTATTTAGCAAATATTCTATCAACTAAGGGTGTTCATGAAATATTCAGGTCCGACCTGATGCTGTAGGAAGACAAACAAACCACATACACCACAGTGCTCAGAGGCAGACCGAGAAGCCCTGATTTATAAATAGTGGAACACATTTCTTATTAGAACGTACATGATTTTTATTGCTATGCTTTACCAAGGCGCTGATGCCCATAAAATTCTTCTTTACTTGACTAAACGGAATCCTCTCACGAATCACCTCATGTGAGGTGCTTAATGACTACGTGCTTCACTGTGTGCAAGGGAGTGTGTTATAGTGGGCCTGTGTGAATCTGTGATGAGAAAGATTTCAACTATGTACAGGCATTGATCAAATACTATGCTACCTAGTTTAATTTTAAAATATTGTAGGAAAACACATACTGCTGATGACTGCTGCCCCTTTCCCCACTAACACACTGCTGTCACCATTCCTGCCACCATGAGAAGTGCTTCTGAAGACTTATTTCCTGGGCATCATCATGAAACTTGATCAAGAACATGGTAAATGTCACTGCCCAGTGCCATCTCATGGAAAGGCGGACTTCCACACATAGGACAGTACACGGCATGCCCTCATATGCCTGGCTTCCATGTAGGCACCTGTGACTTCTGGCTCTTTCCTCAAATTGAAATGACAATGAGAGATAAATATTCTGAGTCCATTCGAGGCATCCAGGCAACTTACAAAAAGAGGACATCTGGGACTGTTTCAGAAAGTGGCAAAGAGATGGGATAAGTATTTGAAGCACAGAGCTGCATCTTTAGGTCCCTTTATGGCAGTGTGTATTAGGAAGTTTCATTAGCTGTCACCAACAGGGAGGTGAAATTTTTATTCAGAAAATGTAAAGCTGTAGCTTTCAAACTCATCATTAGTTGTAGTACTGTAATTTCTTTCCATTTCATTTTGTGGTCAGATCAATGTTAGGAGGTTCACCCATAGAGAAATTTGTGAAAGACAGTATTCATTCAAATTTCAAATAAATTGATAGAAACTATTGATGAAAATTTCATATAATGTAAGAAAAAATCCCAACATTTTCTGGAGAGAATTCTGTAGCCTGAGTATGTATGTATGCATGCCTGCATGTCTGCATGTGTGCATGTACGTTTGTGTTTTTGTGCTGGAGAACAAATACAACACCTCGGTTGTGCAAGGCAAATGCCCCACCATAGTGCTACATTCTCAACACTTACAAGCATTTTAAGGTACACTCACAGGAGCTGGTGGCCTGTCGATTCAATGAATGCATGAAAACAGTGCATTGTGGAGTCAAGGTCCCACTACCTGGACTCTGATCACATACACTCAAATATAAGAGACTCGTGGCACCGGGCTGTTGTGTCTGGATGTGTAGCACTGCACAGTGTCATCTGCAAAGTGTGGAGAGCAGCTGGACATTCAGAAAAGCTCTCCCTTGGTCACTCAGTGGCCGCTTGAAACAGATACTGGCATCACCGCACATAAGAGCAGAGGTGGATATGATCAAGGTGAAGTTGAGCTTAGAAAACTGATAAGAACATGCGTCGGGCTGAGCCAAGAGTGGTGAGAAGCTTGGAGAGAGCTCTGCTCAGAGGCCTCCTGCACAGAGCAGCATCCTGGGCACCCTGCCTGTGTCCCGCAGGAGGTTGCACAGGTGTTCAGAGACCAGCACAAGGGACACCTGCCCTCAGGCAGGGACTGTCAAAGGCTTTTTATTAGCATCATTTTCTGACTTTTCCTCAAGAATGTCTGGGTACCAGTATCTGATACATTCTAATCTTATTGGGAAGTCTCATGGTAGAAAAGGAAACAGTTGATCATGCATGCTTTTCTACTTATAGTAAGAGAATTATAATTTTAAATGTTATAACTTTTTATTTATCAAATAACTACTACTTCCTCTACTTGTAGAGTTATAGGTGAAAGAAAAGTGTACTAGATATATAAAACATTGAGGCCAGTGGTATAGCTCAGAGGACTAAGCGCTTGCTTAGGGAAGCACAAGGGCCAGGATTTGGTTCCTGGCCGTGCCTGCCATGCCACCACAATCTGGAGCTCGGTGATGGAGTCTGGGCATGGTTGTGTGCACCTGTAACCCCAGCACTTGTGAAGTAGAAGCAGGAGAATCACCATGAATCAGTAGTGAGACCCTGTACAAAAAAAAAAAAAAAAGTACTAATTTCCTAGGCTTACATTCCTTCCTATATAGTCAAGGAAGGCATATGTAGAAATAGTAGAAAATAACTATAATTTCTGTTTTGAATAAATACAAAAATTATGATAACAGCAGAGAGCTACATCAGCAGCTTAAACACCTGACTGGGAAATGCAAGGTCCTGAGTTCAATCCCTTACACACACACACACACACACAAACACACACACACACACACACACACATATATATCTATATGTATATATATATATATATATATATATATATATATATATATATCAGATGAATCACTTACATATCACTTAAGTATCTTCTGTCTGTTTAAACAATATGTCATAAAAGAAGGATTATGAATACTCCTTAAATTAACCAATAACTATTACTTGGGAGATGTCAGGTGTTCCTCAATTTAGAAATTTGCACATCATATATAATTACTCATTTTATTCTTATTACAAACTCTAGGATAATATAAGTTGAAATCTTACATCACACCAAGTAGCAGAAGTTACATTAGGATTCATAATGAATGATCTCAGAAGTAAAGGTTTAGTTTAAGTAACATTTCTTTGTATATAATTCTCATTTTATTTTATGAAGCCAACACATTCTTTAATGAAATTGGTATAAGTTGGGTTCTCACAGAGATGGGCATTTTTCTCTACATGTCCCACATGTTTTTGTTTTTTCTACAAACAGTGAAACAGCAGGGTTTGGGATACATGTATTTGCATCAATTATGCTTGTGATTTAAGTCCCGCTGTGGCCTGGCTGAATCCACAATGATGTGTGATTTTGTTGCATCCTACTGGATATTTGCATATTGTTTCTACAGAAGTTCAATATCAACATCCCTGGCTCTGCTTGGATGGATGCTTTTGGTTTATCAGTAAGCAGATAAAAGTCAGTAGGTAGACTGTAAATAGGTATTTGGGGGGGTTATATTTAAAGAATTCTGTGATTTAGTACAGCCCAAAGAAGGACTTTTTATATCGAATTTTCTATAAACTTCAGAAAAGCCAAAATGTCTTTAGCCAGGCGTGGTGGCACACTCCTGTAAACCCAGCACTCGATCGGTGCGAGTTCGACACCAGCCTGGGCTACAAAAGTGAGCTCAAGGCCAGCCTGAACTGCATAGCGCGACCCTGTCTCAAAAAGAAAATAAATAAATAAATAAATAAATAAATAAATGTCTTTAAGTCTAAGAAAAAAACAATATTTTCATGACTTGGATGAATATTTGTAACCTGTGAACAATTTAAATATCACACATTTTCAAAATATGAATTTTCAATTCGTAAATCTAATATTCACTGAAAGATCAAATTACATTCCTTACCAAGTGAAAAACCCATAGAAGTGAGTACTTGTGTAGCATTTGCCATGGTCTAGGTCTCATCACATGGCAGTTATATGTTTTAAGACATTTCCCGTGTAAAAACATCTCAGATGGGGTTACTGTGTCTTAGTCATATACCTCATTCAGTGGTGGCGGGAACTGAGACACAGGTAAGAAAAGGCACATCTGGAATCATGAGTACACAGATGAGGAGACTGAAATAGACTTAGGTGACAAGCTGCTCCTGTTCACAAAAGGAACCCTTAATCATTCTCTTCTAGAAGCCTTTCTAAGGCAAAATAGCTTTTCCAGAGAACAGTTTAGAGTCAGACCCCCAAAATTATCATTTGTTAAATATGGGTAATATCAAAGAGTAAGGAATCCCTGTTCCAGGAAGGTCGAAATTCAACAGAAGAAATCAGGAAAGAGTATGAATTATTTATTTATACAGCATTTAACAGTTATTGAGCAAATCTGACCAACGAGCTTCGCTTTGCTTCTAGCTGGAGGAGGCCATCGGAGTTCCACCAGTGTGCAGGTGTGCACTCAATGTGATGCAGCCAAGGGAGAGGTGGCGATGAGGTGACCCCTGGCCCCACGGAAGAATTTCTACCATCAGGTCACCTTCATTGTCAGGGAATCAATACAGCCCCAAGGTGGCAAACAATGTGCAATGAAGAGGCTTAAGGATGGCAGCTCTGGAGTAAGTGGAGCAAAAGTGTAAGGATGTAGGGTTGAGGTCCCAGAGCTGGACAGGGTCTCACGGATCTTGTATAATGGCGGTTCTGTCCCTAAAAATGTCAGGTAAAATGCTAAATAGCTCCGATTTAATCTGAACACTGACCAAAGAAGAACAAATTGTACCAGGCTATCTGCTGATTTAAGATTTATAGGTGTAGAGGCTTTGGTGTTCTAAGCCTCATTGTCTGGAATCAGAATCAGGGACCAGAGAAGACACAGCCTTGTGCGCAGAGAAGAGAGCTTTGCAGCTAAGCACACGTTTTCCTGCCCATTCTCCTGTTACCGCCTAAGCACCGAAGAGAATGCTGGTGTCTTCATCTTCCTCCAAAGCAAAAATACAGACAAGAACATGGAGGCTGTGCTCCCAGAGAGGAGAGGACACAAAATCAATTGTCCCAAGACATGGACTTATTTTTTTTTTTCTTTTTGAGCTCAACATTCCAACAAAACATTTTTCTCTCTACTTTCCTTGTTCTCTGATTTCTGTCAGTTAGTTTTGTCTTACTATGGTTTTCTAAAGGCCATGTGGGGTTAGATATGATGGTGCTTCCGAGACACTCATAAGAAGCTTAGACTTTTGCATGGCAGAATAAAGCTGGGTGAGTAGATGGTAGATAACCTCCAAACAAAGACAAGCTGTGGGAGCAGTGGTTATGCACTGCCATTGGTACTCAAAACATGGAATAGCCAATTGGAAAAGAAATCAAGAAATTGTTTAAAAGAAAGCAGGTCATTGAAAAGTAGACAGTGTTCCAGGAGATGCTTGGAGAGTCCAGATGCTTTCTACTGAGGTGATCAATCTGGCTCTTGTCATGTGATTTTTGTCATAAGAGGATTTGGCCAGAGATAGATCACACTAAATTTGACAGGAGTAGTTACTTATGTCATGGGTATCTAACTACAAATATTTACCATGTATGCTGTCTTACAATAACCAGCAAAGAGCACAGGCAGGCGGGTGAGTGGGATATTTCCCTCATTCAATTTACAGCTTTCAATGTTTCTGAAGCGTCCAGTGATTTTTCTTTTGCTTGTCAGTTGTATCTCTGTCCATAATCACCCTGCTTCCTCAGATAGAGTCTTCATCTTTCAGTCCTGCATTCATGGACAACAAAGTACCGAAGAATTACTCAGTTCTGTCTAATAATGTAGCTCTTTAAAATACATTACGAAGTATTGGACTCTGAACCCTGTACAAGATCTGTAGTGATAGTACCAGCAAGGTAACTTAGTTGACTAAGAGCCTGCTTAGGCAAGCACAGGGACCCAGGTTCCATCCCCGGAACCACAATCATGCCAGCCCACTCCTAGGGCATGATAAGCTGGTGACTGAAACTGGGAGTGATGGGGCAGACCTGTAATCCCAGGGCTGGAGAGTGTGAAAACAAGAGGATCACTATGTATCTGAGCTGCTTAATGAGACCCTGTACCAAATACATTAAAAAATAAAAAAAGAAGATTGATGACCATAATGGTCAGGACCTCCTCCTTTGGTAGACATCTGCCCAACCCAATAATAAGAATACAAAGCTACATGCTGCACATCACAGGGAAGCCTCTACCTGCAATAGATGCCAGCACTGAATGATTTGGTGGATGGCTAGGTGAACCAGCTGCAGACAACAAACACTTTGCTGTGTGTATTAGATACAGTGAGAATCCTGGTTCTGACCAGCCATAATCCACAAGTGAAAGCAGAAATGAAAAAGTAGGCATTTTCCCTCCAAGATAAAAGGAGGACCTTAACAAAGAAAGGTGCTAGCTAACAGGGGAAAGCGGCTAGTGGAAGGGGTACAGCCAGGAGCATAAGCCTGGGCTTTGGGAATATGAAGCCATCAGCGATGCTGGCACAAAACAAGTTGCAAATTCCAGTCCATAAACTTCTTTTCTTTTCTCTTCTTTTTTTCTTTTCTTTTCTTTTCTTATCCTTTTTATTTTTTCTTTTCTTTCTTTCTTTTTCTTTCTTTCATTTGAGAGGAGCATCTACAGGGTGTTCAGGGTCTCACTACTAGATCAAACACATAGTGATCTGACTATTTTCAGCCTCCTAAGAGCTTGGATTGCAGGTGTGCTGACTTGTTTTCCATGCATATAAAATTCAGTTTCAATTCCTCGATTCACTGGATTTTTCTGGATTACGGTAATCATGTAAGAGTTGGGAAATGGTTCACTCATGATGGTTTCCAGGGTTCAGAAGAAAATGATCCTTTCTTCTTAGAACAAGGCTGCAGTAAAGAAGTGATGCTTACAGAGTGGATAGGACAGGCATGGGGCTAAAATAAGAGCAACAGCATGCCAGAGGTGAGGGAGACTTTGCTTTAGCCACAACTCCTTACTCTATGGACATTGAGTTTACAAATTTGACTGTCGTAAGTCAAATGGTGATATTGTAATAATGTACTGTCCCCTCTCTTGACATCAACTTATGGAGTACGATGAGATGCTAGAGAAAGTCCATGGGGCAGCCATGCGTCAACAAGGTCACCACTGCTGCACAGAATCTCCTGGTGGGCCTGATTGCTCTTGAAAATTGTCAGCAGGGTGTATTTTTATTGTGTGGTTATGAAGCAGTGGTGGAACACATCGAACGGTGTAGCTTCCCAGTGCTGGGGAAACGGATTAAGTGAAAGATACGGACATGGGGAGATCAGGCTGGGGCATCTAAATGCAATCAGAAGGAAGCAAGGCATCAAAAGCGGAAGCAGGGGAAGGCAGATGCAAGGGGACAGCAGAGAGGAGGCAAACTCAGGCCCTGGAGAGCAGGTGGCTTCCAGAAGCCAGCAAAGCCCAGGAACCACAACCTTTCTTCAGGTCCCAGAGGGACCTGCCAGCACCTTCACTTCAGCCCTAATAGATTGAGCTTGGATGTGCGGCATCCAGAGAAGCAAAAGAATACTTCCGTGTTGTTTAAGGTGCCACAGGCACAGTAAAACAGATTCATGTGGTTGCAGTGGCGTACCACGTCAATGGTCAGCTGCTACAGGGAACCAGCATAGATTTTGGATCACTCTAATATAATCCCTTTAACTCTGCGGGGATGATTCCTAGACAGGGAACAGCTGGATTGGATGGACCCATGCACCCCCATGTGTAAAGCAGTACAACTCATGATAGCTGAATCCTGGGAGCAACCTAGATGTCCATCCACAGATGGAGATGTGCTGTGACATGCTGCACACCACACCGCTACTGTGACACAAGGACGGCTAAGCTCGAGTCACTGCAGGAAGATGCCCGCCCTTTGAGACCTTCATGCTAAGAAAAATAGTTTAGGCACACAGCATAAATATCACATAGTTTCTCCTCTCAGATGCCAAAAAAAAAAAAAAATGTCGATGAATAGCAAAGTAAAAGATAAGCAATAGTAGAGATTGATCTCATCAAATGGAAAGAGTGTGAAGAGCTAGTGGGGGAGAGGGAAGGAGGGAAATGAAAATGAGCAGCAGTGCGTTAGCACCAGGCTGTGCACCTCAGGAAGGATGTGATGGTTGTGCATGGCAGATGTGTGCTAATAAAAAATAGATTTTGAAAAAAATCATTAAAAATGAGTATGGGTAGAATTCCAATCTATTTCATTCTAGAATCAAAAACAGACTACTGGAGGACCTAGCACCACCTTTCCCAGGGGTTTTGTGGTAGGGGCCAGACAGAGCTTTGAAGCACATGGCCACAGGGAACGTTTTCAGGGTACTGGAAGGCACGTGGGTGAGGTTGCATAGTTCTTAGGAGTCACTCAAGCATGTGCCGGCACGTACGCACTTAAGCGTCACCTAGTTAATCTTAGCACCCACTTCACAATGTCTTACCCAAGGGCACACGCATGTCCAAAGTCACACAGCACTCACCAGTTCTGCATTTAGATCTATTTCAGCTGGTCCTGCAAGTGCGATCTGGGGAGTGATCATGTATGCTCTGTGCTCCTGTGACGCTGTGAAAATGATCCAGGCTAGGGACTTCTATGGTTTCATTATTTAGAACAACACGATGGCGGATGGCGGCTTCAGCGCACATCTAAGGAGATGGGTGGTGCAGCTTTTTCCACTCTCAGTCCATCAGTCAGTGGCCAATAGCTGCTTATTGTTTCCTGGGGAGACCATGTGTTAGGCTGAGGAAGAAGAGTCAGTACCCATGTTTAAGGGGCTCCGTGTCCCGCAAGAGCGAAAGTGAAACACGAAGGACCACCAGCAGAAGGGGCAACGGGTTCTAGGCGCCATAAGTGAAGGCAGGAGAAAGAGTGGAATCGCATACACTCATGTACCCACCGGGAGGAAATGAGGTTTCTAAAGAACGTACAAATACAGATGGAACAGTAGCTGGTGCTTCTGTTCCTCTGAAAAGCACCTTTTAGAAGATATGTATTATAACCTGCGATTGCTCACAACACACAGTGTGCCCTGGAGGGCTTGCATTGAATGAATCTTTGGAAAGTCAGCTATAAAGCATTACTGGTGTTAATGGGGGTCCCGCTGTCAAATCCACATGTGTTGCTGAGCAGAGCGACAGCATCGCCCCAAACGCTGATGCTTAACTTCTAAGAGGGTAATTTCTGATTGCATTGATCTGGAGTAAACATGTAGGTTTCCTGTTCTGCTCTTTCCATTTCATTAAACAAAAATGAATACCGACACAAACCTGGTGAACTTGGCAAATGGAAAGAAGTCACACTTTGAAATTTATAAAGCCATAATGTATGCCCTTTATGAAGTTCATCTAACCTTGCAATTAGAGCCCTGCTTGAACACCAAGTCCCGGACATCCCTGAAACCCCAGTACTGCCCAGCAGCTCATGTGATTTTGAGCATTCTTCAGGGTTTGCCAGAAATACAGACTTCATGGCCATCCCACATTTTAATTCAGTTTCAATAAAGCCTATGTCTTCCTGGGCTTCTGTGTGGGTAGAACACTTTCTAAGGAGAATTGCACGTAGTAGTAACTTGAAAGGACACTTGACTTACTCCTTGAAATAAAACCACATTAATTTGGAGGACTGTCTTTTCTCCTCTAAGCTTTGATACTACGTAAAAAAAAAAAAAAAAATACATTGATAGCAGTCATTGTAGCTATTGCTGGTGGTGGCTGTTTATTTTAAACCAGTTTGCATTGGGTTTCTCTTTTCCCTGAATTGATGGTTTGTGTAAATGGGTTATGTCAACACACATTGTTCTTTGTCTTTTAGGTAGTTTTCTCTTTTAACCAATGTAAATGATTGTATATTTCTAGAGAAGAGTTTAAAGCAAAAAATATTATTTGCTCTTTCTTCAATATTAACATTTATTTTAAAGTCTTTGGTTATGATGTATCGAAAACACCAAAATGAAATCATTAAAAAATCCCTGTATCTATCAAGTCAATTGAAAAATATTTTAAACCAACCAGAGAATAAGAAGCTCATCATGTGTTAGGAGAAATCTACATACATTTCATTGGGATGCAGCAATTTTCAGTGGATGGGAGTGGTTGAACAATCAAGTGTCCTGATATGTGTGTTTTTGTTCTTTAGTCCTTATACTTGGTCAAGGTGCAGCTAACTGTGGAGGCAGTCAAGCAAGACAGTAGCAGGCAGAAAGACAGAGTGCCCTGGGCCAGAGGCCTGGAGATAAAGCACAAAATGTACAAGCAGAACACACTGGATGAGATGCTAAGAAATACCTCTGTTCTACGAAAATTATTCATAAGGTAGTGTGATAGAGTTTTAGCAGTTGATTTTTATTGTTGACCGTTTTTTCTGAAAGGGAATTTTGTGAAATAGAAAGAGCTAAGCCATGAATCGGGAAAACCAGGAAATCTGTATTTTGACTTGAGTTAAGTGAACTGTCTCTGGTACTCCACTCCACTAAATATTAGCTTTAGTGCCATTTGTTCAATTGAGGTAGACTTTCTGGACTCCAGATCCAGTAAGATTTTCTATTACTTTTCTACTACACCCTTGACAGTGACATAGTTGTTTGCATAATATCTTTCTTTTTCTTTTCTTTCTTTCTTTTTTTCAATATATTTAGTACAGGGTATAGAGGTTCTTACTACATAGACTGAACTTGTAGTGATCCTCCTGTTTTAAGATTCCCAAGCACTGGGATTATAGGCGTGCATCAACATTACCAGTCTCATTCGCTGTCTCAGCAGGTCCGGGGGAGGGTCCAGCATGCTAGGCCAAGGATTGAACCCAGGTCCTGTGGCTGCCTAAGCACAGCACTTGTGTAGTATCTTATTCACACTTTTCAAATCAGGGGTCTCTTGTCTATTGCCACTCTGTATAGAAATAGTTTAGCATTCAGAAGCATCTAATCAGTTCTTGTTGGAACACGTGAGCCAATGAGTAGCAAAATTAATATGACTTTCCAGAATCACAGAGCATGAGCACTGTTCTTATTGCTGAGAACAATGCCTATTCCTTTTATGACTTGTAGATAAAACATTTCAATCAACCCTTTGATTTGTTTTTTCCAACATATTTCTTCTGACTTGTGTGATTTGATCAAAGAGTCTCCTTTGCACATTATATCAAAGCCTAGTGAAATCAGTTCATGTTATAGTCAATATTTGAACAAGAGCATATGTTCAAATATGTGAAACTTGGAAGGAGCTGAGCAGTCCTGCAATAGATCAAGGAACTATCAAGCTATATACACCCAAACAAATAAATAGCGTTCCTTGCTAAAAGCAAATGGACTCCCAAGACATGATAAGACAGAGTGGGAATTTAAAATTGATATGATTGAATGTAAGAAGTCAGTTTGAAAAGGCTATGTATATTATGACCCCAGGGGTATAACACTTGTGAAAAGATAAAGACAAGAAAATGCAAAAAAATATATAGCTCTTAACAGTTGAGGGTTGTAGGTGGGAGAGATGAATTGGTAGAGGGAAGGATTTTAGGGCAGTGAGACTTGTCACTGAAGATGTAGGTGTACATTTATGTGGGGTAATAAACAGTGAGCCTTACCATTAACTGGCATGCTATGTTTCCGAACGTTTTCTTATTACTGGCAAAAAAAATGAAATATTCTGCTATGAAATTTCGATAGTGGCATGATTGGGTTAGTGTACATATGGGAAATCACTCTTTGTTCAACTTTGCTATGTCCAAAAATGATTATAAAATAATTTTAATATAAACAGGGTGAACTATAAAATACGGCTTATTTTCTGTGTCAGTACTATCAGAGAGAGTTTTACTTCTTAATAATAACAGCAATAATAGCTGACAATGTTAGCCAAACATGCACCCCTTGGGCCAATGAGATAGCTCAGCAGACTAAGCACCTGCTTAGGCAAGCACAAGGACTGGTTTGAACCCTGGCACCACAAGCTGCACTTGTCCTACCCTTGGGTGGACTGATTCCTCCATTGAGTCTGGGCATGGTATCCCAGCACTGGGGAGGCTGAAATCAGGAGGATCACTGAGTCCAATCTGCATAGTCAGACCTATACCAAATACATTTATTATATATTAAATTAATAATCTTGTTCAAAATTTATTATGTTTGAAATTGGGGATAAAATTGTTGAGATTTATTTCGTACAGCTCACCATGTAGCTTGGACTCGTAGTGATCCTCCTCAGCCTCCTTAGTGCTGGAATTACAGGTGTGTGCCATAATGCATGGTTTGGATGGCCCATAAACTATTCCAAACTTAATGTAAGTTTGAAATTTTGCATGATAAAAATTTAAAGAGTTCCCTATTCATTTTTAAAATGAAAAAATATGTATATTCAACAATAACTGTTTTCATTGCTTTTATTTGCCCCCAAACATTAAGATTTTTTTACTTTCTAAATTTAAAATTAGTAAAGATAGATTAGATTATCACATATTTGTGAGTTTTTCATTAGTTTAATAAGTGGGTCAATTAAAATGTCATCAGAGTTTTAAAATTGATCGATTCCTACTCAGAAACTCTTCATGCATCTGACCAGTTTGCAAAGGATCTGCATGATGCTTACATGTCTAGGAGGGTATGGCACTTAAAGTATAATTCCTTTGATATTCAGTTCTCTCTCTCTCTCTCTCTCTCTCTCTCTCTCTCTCTCTCTCTCTCTGTGTCTCTCTCGCTCTCTCTTTCTCTCTTTCTCTCTCTCCCATTCTCTTTCCAGAAGTAAATAAGTGTAAACATTAAGAAATTACACACAGTGTACCAAAATGAAATCTGTGGCATACTTTGGATGGCTGTTTCAAACATAATCCCAGCCATATGCAAGCAGAAATATGACTTATAACCATGCTATGCAAGAGAAAGATGTGATCTTCTCCATAGTGCCTACGTGAATGTTTGTAGAAGATAGGCACAGTCCAGTAACATCTCAGACCAATAATTTGACTTCTAATAATAGCAGCTGGCTTGCATCAAGCAGCACGGAAATACACTTTCTGGATTGATTTAGATATGGTAAAACAATCTCCACACACTTTATTAGAGAGGAAGGGATTCTGCTTCCATTAACCATGTAGCTCAGTAAACTTACTCTGCATCCATAAGAAGTTAGTGAAAAATGCTCACCAAGGGCCTTGTATTCTCCGTGAACAATCCTATATGCTACCTTGGGTAGCAGCATGAAGTAAGGAACAGAAATTGTCCTTTAACATAGTTTAACTCATTTGAGAGTGTTACACATAGATTGCATGAATAATCATCATAAAACAAAATAGACTTACATAGCAACTTTCTGCACAATATTCATGCTTTCAAAACAGTGTTGCATTGGTACACAGCAAACAAAAATTGGTTTTAAAGCCTAGAACAATTAACCAAGAAAGATGTTCTTTGCTTTGATTATCTTGTGAAAGTCCAATTTTGCCTTGCAGACACACAAGGGTAAAGACAAGGTGGAAACTAATCACGAGGAATATTTGGTCAAAAACCTAGGAGGTATTGATGACTCTGGAAGAGAAAGTATTATAAATACTGCCCCTGGAAGACTTCCATTGACAAGGAACCATCCAACAGAGACCTTAGATTTCATGTGTTCTACTTTACCATTTCTTGTTGTGCTGTTCTTGTTTATGGGCTTTCTTTGTGCTACAAATATAAAAATACATGACAATGAAAGAGGGCCCCTTTCCTTAAGTATTGTGGGCTGCCTCTGGAATTCTTCTGTCATCTTCCAAAATTTTTAAATCGAAATGCTCATCTCCAACACCTTAAAAGTTGACTGTACTTGAGGGTAATCTTCTTGAAAAAAATCTTTTTACTTCTTCGGTACAGGGTCTCACCATGTAGCTCAGACACCTAGGGATCGCCTTGTCTCTGCCTCTCTAGTGCTAGGATTACAGGTGTGTGAAACCGTACATAGTTTGGGTTGCCAGCACAGCATGCCCAAGGCGCTCTGTCCTGGGGATGGAACTTGAGTTCTTGCACTTTCCAGGAAAGCACTGGCTGGGGAGCGATCTTCCTTGGCTAAGGATAGGCTTCATAGAAACCATTGCACTAAGACGTGGCTAGCAGCATTGACCTTCATACAATACTTCTAGTCATCTTGTTTTTAGAGGAAATTTGGGTCCAGATATGGAAAAGGGAGGGTGATGTCAACATGGGACCAGAAAGTTCTTCCACGGCTGGTCAAACAGCAGAAGAACAGAACCTTCCCTTGGGTTCCTCAGAGGACCAAAACCCACAGATAACTTGATCAGGAAATTCCAGCCTTCTCATGAGACAGAAAATTAATTTTGCTTCACTATACACCTATTTTGCCATAGTTGCTCAGAAGCATCAATCAAGTAACAAATTGAAGAGCACAAAAGTTTATGAAAGAAAGAGTGATGCTTTAAAGTATTTCCCCATTTTTTTTCTCAAACTAACTGAGTGACTAAAGTATAAACATTTTAAAGAGCTGCTTGCCTGGAATAAAAACTTGCTTGGCAAGTGCAAGGTCCTGAGTTCAGTCCCTGGTACTGAAAAACAAAAACAAAAACAAAACAACAACAACAACAAAACAACTACAGACATTTTTAAACAATTGGAAAACATTATAAACATACAGCAGAATTATTTTTTCCTGCCCATCTAAATGTATTCCTAGTGCAGCACAGCAGATACCCCGAAAAGCTAGAAGGTGCAATCTTCCCTTGTGCTTTTGCTGAGGTGAGTGTTCTGGCCTCTGGTAAGTAGCTTCACACTGTGGCAGGAAGTTCATGTTTCAGCACAGAGATGACAGTGACATTGGGCTGCTGCTAATGGGAACTAAGTCTGCAGCTGACTACAGGAAACAACATGGAAAGTGTGATGCCAGTCCGCATCCTTGATTAT
Source organism: Myocastor coypus (assembly GCA_004027025.1). Taxonomy (NCBI): domain Eukaryota; kingdom Metazoa; phylum Chordata; class Mammalia; order Rodentia; family Myocastoridae; genus Myocastor; species Myocastor coypus. Next base: position 57,081 of record PVJA010005381.1, read on the forward strand.
ACCCAACTTTCACTATGAATTACGTGTAACTTCTTTAATGAATACAATCGTACCCATCGAGAAGATGCAACAAAGGATTGAAACAGATGCTTTACATACTGTTATTTTCCTTCCATTCACTAGCAGGACAGAAGACAAACTATGCATACTCTACTGGAGTCTTAAAAATACCATTTGGCTACAAAGCAAAACCCAAAATGAACCCAGGAAAGTGTGTCTAGCCGGGCAATTTCATCCTCTGTGTCTTAGTTACTCTTCACTCATTGCTGGGACAAATACTCGACACTCAAAATGAAGGAAGGACAGGTTTATTTAGCTGACTGTTACTGGAAGTTTCGGTCCATATGCAGCTGGCCCAAGGCTGAGTGAGACAGGGCAAAGAGGATCCAGTTCACCGCAGCAGAACAGCAACAAAATGATGACAGAGGCAGCCAACCAAACAGGGCAGCAGAGCAACAGTGCTAGTCTGTCTCTCTGTCTCTCTTTATATTACATTCAGGTTCTCTGCCACAGCTTACCCACCTTAGGTCACACCCATAGTCTCAGCAGTACTTAAAACACTTAATCCCAGAGATCATGGATCAAGTCTCAAACTCTAGATCAGTACTAAATCACATAATCACAGTGACTCATGAGTCAAGTCTCAATCTATATAAGTCCCTGCCCCATGACTGCATGAGGCTTTGGCGGGACAAGTAGATATAAACCCTAACCCTCTATTTATATTTATTGCAAATGATTTTTTTAATCAGCAGGGACATCTGCAAAGTTTTAGAAACCAGTGTTCTGAGGCCATGAAAATGTCTGGGTTATTTTTTCTTCATTTCCTTAACAGATAATTTAGTTTTAAACTACATACTTGGGCTTGGCAGAGAGAAAGATGAAAAGCCTGCTATAAAATTGATTTGGCATCTACATAAAAGAAAACTTTGTAAGAAGTATTATAAGGCGAGGAGCTCCCTTCACTCATCCATGTCTGAAAATTAAAATGTCACTCACATCTTCAGAGCATGTCCTGCCCAGACCCTGCTAACAAATCACATTTACGTTGTTAATTGTCCTACTGTAGGAAGAAAAAGTCCTCCTTACACCTGACAATATTCTTTAAGATTCAGCTGGCTGAAATTATGTGTTGTATATGTCTATTTTAGCCTAATAAAATGTATACATTTCTAAAATTTGCACAAGGTTTGGCTATTCCCCAACTAAGTAAGACAGAGACATGTCCTTACAAAGCATGGGCAGGGGAAGAGAAAGGAATACTTTGTGTTTGATCATATTCTTAATTGCCTGATATTGCCTTTTAGTTGATTAGATGATTTGCTGTACATTTATTAGTGCAATTAATATTGTGTTTGTTGAACGACAGACCAAGTAGCTTCTTTGGCACTGCAAATGGTTCTGTATATAAGACGATGGCAAATGAATCGACCCTCATACTGTGGAAGTTGTAAAGCATAAAAGATTCAAATATCTCAGAAAAAATGTGGCATTTTTTTCGAGAAGTAATTGAGAGCTCATTAAATGAAAGTTTTATTTAATCTATAACAAATACTGTGAGTAATAACAATATTTAAGAAGAAGGGAAATGTCACTGAAGACTGTTTAAACCATTGCTCTAAAACTATGATGGAAGCATCCCTGAACCAGGCCAGTTAGCAGTAACTCTCTGACCAACCAGAATTTGACTGCTTTCGTGCCATTGTAAAGGCTGAGCTTTTTCCTTAAAGATGAACAAAGTCTTCCAATTTTTTGTTTAGATAAGTTTGTCTTTTTAAAAAACTGTGTGGAAAAAATAGTGAAGCTTTGCCACAAATTCCCCAAATTTCTCTAATAATAAAACTGATAAGATCGCATCACAAACAGAATGTTGACATGGTGCCAGCTAAGGGAGTGATTCTGATTTCTCTGGTATTCCTCACTGTCACTCCTATACTTATGGGAACCTTAGGCTCTCACACTTCACTCTTCTAAGCTTCATTCTGGTAAGATTATGTGGTCGTCAGCTTTCTTGTTGATGAGAAACAGTCTCTGCTTCCCACAACTTTGAGGGGGACAAGCTTAATTTCCTTAATTTCCATGGTGTAGTCCATGGCTACCTGGATCAAAGGTGGAGAGTTTAGGGTAGAAACTGCTTATTTATAGATTCTTAGGAAGAAGAGGAGATGAATAGTGTGAGCATGGAAGGACAGGACCAGAGACAGTGCCCCAGGCCATGTCTATAGGACCCAGTGGATACATGTAGAAGTGTCCTCTATCAGTCCACTCCATGGAACTTAAAGTGAATGCCACCTTATCAGAAATAATTGGTGCGCAAAAATCAAACACACTTAATGTCTATATTTTACGGAATTAGGATACATGTACACTTGTGCTCATGACAAATGTACTATTATCTGTACAATAAACTTCTAGTACTTCCCCAAATTCTACTCTGTTTCTTTTGTTTTATTGTTGAAGGACAACAATAAAACATAGGAGGTCTCCTTGTAGGTCAATAAGATTTGACTTCTTCATGAATTTAAAAGTGAATAATACTGTAACATCAGCTATCAGTACTGTGTTGTACAGCTGAGCACTAGTTTATTTCACTTGTACACCTCAAAATTTATCCACATTGTTTCAGCAAAACTTCCTTATTTCCACACTATTGCATGTCACAGCAAGTACCTACAGTTCTTGCCTCTGTGAGAGTCATTGTTTCAGGCTCTTCATTTAAGTTCAGTCCTGTGGCACGTGTCTTTTTAAACTTGTCTTACTAGAATACTGTCATCCATGTTCCTTCAAGTATAGTAATGGCAGTTCGATATTTCTTCTTTACTAAGATTGTGTAACATTCTGTACAGATGTGGACAGAGTACATTTGGGTCATTTCATTGTCTACAGAAAACTGCCATTGAGTCTACAGATATTTCTTCCAAGTCTCCATTTTATCTCCTTTAGAGATCTGAGAATAGAATGGATTATGTTATAGTTATTTGTTTTAGTTTTCTGAGGTCCCACCATGCTGCATTGCATGACAGTCATGCTAATTTATATTACCGCTAAAACTATGTGAGCATGCTGTTCTGCCTAACCATATACAAAGTACAACCATGTATATAAAATAGTGGCTACAATAGCAGGTGTGAGGTGACAGACATGGTATTTATTAATCTGCATTTCTCTGCTGGTTAGGCTATGATCAGCCTTTCATACACTTATTAGGTATGTTCGTGTTTTTTGTTTTCTTGTAGAACTGTACATTCAAGTCATTTTCTTGCTTTTTAACCAGATTATTTGCCTTTGGCTATCAATTCATAGGTGACCCTTCTATATCTTTCATATGTTAGCCCTTTATGAGATGAACACTCTGTGGGTATTTTCTCCATTACATAAGGGTCATTACATATTCACGACTGTTTCCACTTATATGTAAGAGGTTTTTAGTTTCAGGTTGTCCTGCTTATAGACTATTGTTTTTTGGTTTTTATTTTTCTCATGTTTTCTATTGTTAAAACTAACATAGTGTTCCTAAGACCAAGATCCAGAAGTTTATTCCAGGTTTATTTCCAGAAAAGATTGTTTGCTTCTTAAATAAGTCTCCTTTAACCCTTCCAATATAGTATTATGTTATTGACTTTTTTGAAATGACTGTCTATATAATGCCTGCATTTTGTAATGATAGTTTCTAATGCTAATACCCATTTCAACAAATATAATTTAGTAGAACTCCAAGGTGATTTTGTCTCCTGATTCAAAAATATTTAGATTTTATGAAATGCAATAATAGAGAGATCTTCTTGTAGTCATAAAATCCTGGGTCTAGGAAACTGTAACTATGGAGTCCAAAGTATGCAAGATTAAACTGAAGATGCCTGCTAACTGCTTGCTCCACTGCTGCGATCTAGTCTGTGATACTTCAATGGACATACACTGCAATGTCACCAGAAATTTACTGGACTCGTTTTTGCCATGAACAGCATTTACATCCTCTGAGCTCTTTCAAAGCTAGCAAAAACAGCCTTTCACAGAGCTAAAAGTTGACCTGTGACTTTTGCTTTTTGTTCTACTCTGGAACCTTTCATCTATTCAGAATTGTTCAAAAGTTTGCATCACCACATATCAACCCCTTGGAGATATTCTTATAATGCAGCCCCCTGTCCTTAAGAACATATTTATTTTCCCAAGGCTTCAAATATAAGATCTTTAATGCTTTTGGTTATTTAATTATTTATTTGTTATTGCTACAGGGTTGAAATAGCACCTCAGATTTATAATGATCCTTCTGTTGCAGCTGCCCTCATAGTGGGATTACAAGCATTCCCTTCTACATCCAGTTTCAGTGGCCAACAGAGCTCACCTGAGGTTCCAGGGCTGGCTCAGCATGCCATACCAGGGCTTAAACCTGGGTCTTTGCACTTGCCATGAAGGCTCTTAGACCACAAATCTATCTCTCCAATCCCCAATTAATTGTAACATAAATGGATTATATATTTTCTCACTAACACCACCAGCTCCTTGTAGCAGGTTGTACTTTGAAATGAAATGCAAGGAATTGCTGTAGAGTCAGGCCAAACTGAAATCCTTGCTTGGGACTCACTGCAGAAGCCCAACCAGACACTTGCAGGGATCCCAAGTAGAAATCAAACACCTCAGATACGAAATTACAAATAATTTCTGTGCTTTAGATAGCCAAAAGTAATGTCCATGACATCCACTAAGAACTTATCTTCTTAGAAAAAATAATTATTTTAATAACCATTTCTCATTCTGTCCCTATTTCTTGAGTTTATTTAATATTTTTCTATCATAAATCTATTCCATTTAACTTGCCCTTATGAATTGTATTAGATACCAAATAAAAATAAAACATATACCCAATATTAAATAAGCCATTCAACTTCTTTGTCCTTATTTTAATATATTTTGAAAGTGTATTTCCATCTTTCCATTCATAATTCCTAAAATCACCACCACAGACCCATGCCCTATTTGAATTTGTTAGGTGATCCTCTGATAAAGTTAACAACATTAAAATTTAATATTTCTGAGCCAGCAAGATAGCTGAGTTGACTAAGCACCTTGTTTGGAAAGCACAGGGACCAAGGTTTGACCCTGGACCTGCATGCCACTCCAGCCCTCACCTTCCACTTTGGTACAAGTAGTACATGCTTGCAATCCCATTACCCAGGAAGCTGAAAATAGGAGGAGCACTAGAGTACAAGCTAGGTAGTGAGACCTTGTACCAAATACATCAATGAAAAAAAAAAAATTCCCCTAATAGTACTGCCTCAAACCTACTTAGAAATAAAGATGTCTTCAAGATTTCCACCTACTTTCTGTCCCAGGAGATTGTTTCTGTTTTAATGTACAGATCTTTAATCCATTTTGACTTTAGTTTTCTGCATGGTGATAGACCTGTGTTAAGTTTTAGCTTTTGGCAAGTAGAGAGACAGTTGTTCCAGCACCACTGTTAAAAAGTCTTCCTTCCATTGAACATGTTTGGTCCCTTTGTTAAAGATAAGATGTCTGAGTGTGTTTTGTAGTTTTATCCGCAACTTCTAATTTATTCCATTGTACTGCAAGTGTACTTTTTGCCAATACCACGCTGACTTTATCAAAGTAGCTTTGTAATATAATTTCAAGTTAAAAATTGTAATGCCTGCTGCCTGAGGACTCCAGCCAGCCTGAGACTTCCTCAAGTCCACGTGAGGACTCTGGCCTGCCTGAAACTTCCTGCAGACCCCCTTACGACTCCAGCCGACCTGAGGACTCCGGCCCACCTGGCACTTCCGCCTGCCCGCCTCAGGACTCTGGCCCACCTGAGGACTCTAGCCCTCCTGGGACTTCCTCCAGAGTGCCTGAAGACTTCGGCCTGCCTGAAACTTCCTCTGGCCCGCCTGAGGACTCGGGCCACCTAAGGACTCTGGCCCATCTGGGAGTTCCTTTAGCCTGCCAGAGACCTCCTGAGGCCTGTCTGAGACTATCTCCAGCTCACCTTGAGTACAGCCTATCTAGCGTCAGGCCCACCATATCAGACCTCCTCTGGCCAATGTGAGCGCAGCCTATACAGCAGCTAGGTCCACCAAGACAGTTAGACCTTCAGCCAGACACAAACTTATCCTATCCAGCATCACATCCACCAAGTGAGTGAGACCTTTGGCCTGATGCAAGCTTAACTTACCAGGCAGCAAAGCCCACTAGGAGACTGAAATTTCCATCCCCGGGGTTAAAAGCAGCTCAGCTGACCCAGCAGCCCTGACTGAATGACTAACCTGTGGACACGCAGTCCTGCACCAAAGGTCACTACTATACAGAATGATACAGACAAGGAGCAAAATGTAATCTCAGGTCTCGAGCCCACCTGTAACAGATACAGGAGAAACTACCATAAAAGAAATTGGGAATCATGCAGGCAAAATCTCTGAATTGATAGCTTCTGAGGTAAACGGACAAGTGCAGAAATGTATAGAGCTACTCGATCAGAGATAACGTGTGAAGTAAAAAACGAAATGCATGAACTAATAGACTCTGAGGTGGAAAAATAACTGGAGAAACATATAGAGGAAATTAGAGCATAAATAACTTCTGAAGTTAAAAGAAAAAAGACTTATTTAAATGAATAACATCTTGGGGCCCGGCGGGATGGCTCAGTGGTCTAAAGCGCCTGCTTGGAGAAGCTTGGGTGGCTTCAGGGACCGCGGTTCGATCCCCAGCACCACATGCTGCGCCAGTTTTGCCCTCAGGGTGGGCTGAGCCAGCCATAAAAATGAGTGAATAAACAAACAAAGGTTCTGAAACAAGAATAAAAATAATAAATAAAATAAAAAATTCTTTAAAAAATAAATAAATTAATAACATCTTAGGAAGGGGAACAACTACAGACAGGTACACAGGAGAACAGAGCAGAAATAATCCCTGAACTACAAAGAGAGATGATAACTATAATGAGAGACTTCAGTACTACTGAAGAAGACATTAATAAAAATTTAGGGGAGAAGACAAATTGATGGACTCCCTGATTAAGCAATATAGGAAAGAAATAGATCACATGAAACAGTTTAAAAGAGATATAAAAAAATAAATAAAATCTAAATCACAAGTTGGCAAAACCTTTTGAACCAAAGCGGAGATAGAATCTCAGATCCTGAAGACACCGTTGCAGCTAGTGAAAAGGTAAGAAAGGGTCACTTAAAAACAGCCAGGATGCAGGAAAAATAATTCAACATCTGCACGATGATGCAAAAAATGAACAACGTGAGATTAATAGGCATTAATGAGAAAGAAGTCAACACAAATGATATAAAAGGAATATGAGCAGAAGAAATACCAGAAAACTTCCCAAATTTGATAAAATAATCAATCATCCAGGTAACTGAAGTGTATAGAACTCCAAATAAATCAGCCCGACTAAAAACAAATGCAGACATATAACAGTCAAGATCCCCGAAATCCAGCAAAATCATAATATACTAAAAGCTGCTAGAGAAAAGAAACAGATCACATTTAAAGGAACACCCATCAGGAAAACAGCAGATTTCTCTTCACAATCCATGAAGTCAAGAAGAGCATGGGGCAGAGTGATTCATGTCCCCCATGAAAACAAATTTCAGCCCAGACTTCTATGGGAATTCTCCTTCATATATGAGGGAGAAGTGAAATACTTCCATGATAAGGAAGAACTAAAGAATTTCATGATGTTAAATACAACCTGGCAATGCATATTAAATTTTTTTTAGAGAGAGACCAGAACTACCCACACTCAATGTATGAGAACAGAAAGAACTCACCAAGTAGGGCAACCAATTAAACACAGGAGAAAAAGAGGCAAATAGTAGTAAGTAAAACTCATGCAAATCATCAGTTAATACATTTCATTTATAACTATCAGTGTAAATACACCCAATTCTCCAATAAAAGGAAGTAGACTGGCAGAGAGGATAAGGAAGCAAAATCCAACCATATGCTGTATAAGAGAAACATACTTAACTCATAAAGAAAATCATTTGCTAAAAGCTAAAGAGTGGAAAACAATACTACATGCTCGAGCACCTCAGAAAAAAGCAGGGGTAGCAACCTTGTTTGCAGACACTCTAAACTTCAAACCAAGTTTTGTCAAATGAAATAAAGAAGGCCACCACATACTATTTAGGGGAAAAATTCAAGACAAAGCGATAACACTCATTAATATATATGGACCAAACATGGGCGCACCGAATTATACAAGACAAACCTTAATGGTTGTGAAAAATCTCATATCCAATAGCACAATCTGAATAGGAGACCTTTAACACCCCTTTATCCTAGAAAGATAGATCAAGCAGACAAAAAGTTAGCAAAGAAGTGGCACACCTGACCCGGAACCTAGAACAACAGAAATTAGTAGATATACAGAGAGTGTTCCATTCAAACACGTCAGAATACAGATTTTTCTTGGCTGCACATGGGACATTACTAAAACAGACCACGTTCTAATCCATAGGTCAGGCTTAAGTATATGCAATAAAACAGAAATTATCCCATGCACACTACCTGACTACAGTGCAATGAAATTGGAAATAAATGACAACAGAAACCACAAGAACCCCAGAAATACGCGGAAATTAAACAGCACCCTTCTCAGCAACCAGTGGGTTACAGAAGAAATCAAACTGGAAATTAAACAATATCTACAATTTAATGAAAATTCAAACACAACCTACTGGAATTTATGGGATGGAATGAAATTAATTCTTAGAGGGAAATTTATAGCCCTGAAATCACATATTAAGAAGACAGAACGGGAACAAATAAATACTCTAATGCAACACCTAAGCAGACTAGAATGAAGAGCAAACAAAATCCAAAGCCCAAAGACAGGAGGAAATTATAAAGATTAGAGCAGAAATCAATTCAATTGAGACAAAGAAAACAATACAAAGAATTAATTAATCAAAAAACTAGTTCTTTGAAAGATTAAATAAATATGATAATCCCCTAACCTCATCAAAAAGAGGAAAGAAAGGACTCAAATTCAAGCAATAAGGAATGAAAAGGGTGAAATTACTACAAATAAAACAGAGATTCAGAGGATCGTAAACAGCTCTTTGAGAATCTGTACTCTCATAAAATTGAAGACACAGAAGAAATTGACAGAGTCCCAGAAAAGTATAAATTACCAAAAATGAATGAAGAAGATATAAAAACTCCCAACAACCCAATAACAGCCAATGGAATGCTAAATGTAATAAAAATCCTATGAACAAAGAAAAGTCCAGGACCTGATGGATTCACCACTGAATTCTACAAGAAATTTAGAAAAGATATAACCCCAACATTTCTCAAATTTTTCAAGGAAATTGAAAAGGAAGCAATCCTTCCAAAATCATTCCTAGAAAGAAGTATTACACTGATACCAAAACCAGAAGGAGACACAAATAAAAAACAGAACTACAGGCCAATTTCTCTCATGAACATAGATGCAAAAATTCTCAATAAATTCCTCACCACTAGAATGCAACAAATCTGAAGAAGATTATACACCTTGACCAGGTAGAATTCAACCCAGGAATGCAAGGATGGTTCAATATACGCAAATCTATAAATGCAATACACTATATCAATAGAGCCAAAATCAAAAATCACATGATCATCTCAATTCATGCAGAAAAGGCCTTTGACAAAGTCCAACGCTCATTCATGTTCAAAGTACTGCAGAAAATAGGAATAGAAGGCCTCTACCTCAACCTGATAAAAGCTATCTATGATAATCCAACAGCTAACATAATTCTAAATGGGGAAAAACTGAAGCCTTTTACTCTCAAATCTGGTACAACACAAGGATGTCTTCTATCACCACTCCTATTCAATATAGTTCTGGAATCATTAGCTACAGCCAGTAGAAAAGAGAGAGGAATAAGAGGAAAAAAAACAGATAAAGAAGAAATTAAATTATCATTGTTTGCAAATGACATGATAATTTATTCGGAAGACCCCAAAAGCTCCACCAACGTTTTACTATATTTCATAAACAAATTCAGTAGCATAGCAGGTTACAAAGTCAACACACAAAAGTCAGTGGCATTCCTCTATACAGATAACAAACACACTGAGAAATTAGAGAAAAAATACTTTTTATAATAGCGTCAAAGAAAATGAAATACTTAGGAATTAACCTAAGCAAAGATGTAAAATAGCCTTTCAATGAATACTACAGTATTCTGAAAAAAAAAAATCCTAGAGGATTTCAGAAAACGGACAGATATCCCCTACTCCTGGATAGGAAGAACCAACATTGTGAAGATAGCCATGCTCTCTAAATTGTTATACAGATTTAGTACAATACCTATGAAAATGCCATCAACATACCTCACAGACCTGGAGAAGTCATTCCTAAAATTTATTTGGAACTAGAAAAGACTCAGAATTGCAAAGACAATCTTGGGCAAAAAAAGGTAAGGCAGGAGCCATTACAATTCTTGATCTAAATATATACTACAGAGCTATCACGATAAAATCAGCACAGTATTGTAAAAAAATAGACCTGAGGGTCAGTGGAATAGATGAGAAAATGCAGCCATCTTAATTTTGACAAAGGGGCCAAACATGTTTACTGGAAGAAAGATAGCCTCTTTAACAAATGGTGTTGGAAAAAATGGCTCTCTACATGTCGAAAACTAAAATTTGACCCAGGTCTATCACCATGCACTAAACTAAAATCAAAATGAATTAAAGATCTAAATATTAAAAGAGAAATACTAAACCTTCTAGAGGAGAAAGTCGGAGGAAATCTTAAATACATCAGGGTAGGCAAACCATTCCTAGACAAGAATCAAAATGCACGTTTAACACGTGAAAGAATCAACAAATGGGACCTCTTCTGGCTGAAAAGTATTTTTCATGTCAAAAGAAATTACCAACAAAGACAACCCACAAATTTTGAAAAAAAAAATATTTAGACAAAGGTCCTTTATCTAGAAATTATAAAGAACTAAAAGCCATTAGGGCCCCAAAATTCAAAGATCCAATCCACAAATGGGCATCTGAGATGAGCACACACTTCTCAGAGAAAGAAATTCAAGAAGCCTATAAATACGTGAAGAAATGCTCCACATAGTTAGGCATTTGCTAAAACGTAAATCAAAGCAACACTTAAATACCATCTCACTACACAAAGAATTGCTATCATAAAGAAATCAACCAGCAATAAATGTTGGAGAGGCTCTGGGGAAAAGGAACTTTTGTGCACTGCTGGTGGGAATGCAGACTGGTGCAAGTCATTATGGAAAGCAGTGTGAAGACTCCTTAAAAAAACTAGAACTGGAAATCCAATTCGGTCAACCTATCCCCCTACTCGGAATTTTCCCAGAAGAACTGAAAACATCATTTCATCGTGATATCTGTGCACCTATTGCAGCACAACTTGCGATAGCTAAATCTTGGAAACAACCAAAATGCACATCATCTGAAGAATGGTTGAAAAAGATATGGTATTTTTTATAAAATGGAATATTGCTCAGCTATGAGGAACGATAAACTAGAACACTTCATATATAAATGGTTGTATCTTGAACGTATAGTCATAAGTGAAATAAAACAAACCTATATATGCAAATATCATATAGTCTCCCTAGTATAAGGACTGAAAAGAATAAATAAATAAATAAATAAATAAATAAATAAATAAATAAATAAATTTTGGGCAATACCAGGAATTAATCTCAGGACATTGCTTGCATTTTCTGCATTCTCAACCCCTATAATTTTTTTTAGAAGAGTGATTTAAATACAGTATTCATTTGGAAGAGTTAAAAAAACTAATGTTTATTGAAAATGTTAATCCTTAATTGTTTGATCAGTCTTACATATCTATGTCTGTTGATCTATACTGATTTGATGGTGAAACTATGTAATGCAACTATTGTTAAATTTTCCTGTTTTGAAATTCTGTACTATATGTACTCTTACCTGTTACTGTTTTTTTTTTTTTTTCTATTTTTGTTCCTGCTATTTTTAATCCTAGAAAAATAAACAAATTCTCTTCAGAAAAAAAAAGAAAGAAAACGAATGAATAAATAAGTAAATAAGTAAGTAAGTAAATAAATAAATAAATAAATAAATAAATAAAACATAATCCTGTGCCAAATAGTAGTCACCACATCCTGTTTTCCCCCTTTCCCCTTTGGCTTTAGGTAACCGCTAATCTTTGTCTCTATCCTGAGCATTTCAGGCAAACAAAATACGTGGCCTTTGTGGCCTTTTACACATAGCATAATGCTTTCAAAGTGTATCCATGTTGTAGCATGTGTTAGCACCTAGAAGCTTGTGTGTCAGAACTTCTTATAGCTGAACAATATTCTGCTGTATGGATAGGCCGCACTTTGTCGATCCATCTCTCCACTGGTGGATCTTTGCATTGCTTTGCATTTTAACTCTGAGGAGCAGTGCTGCTGTGAACATTCATGTGTAGCTTTTTGGGAAATAATGTTTCTGATTTTCTCAAGTATGCAAGAATAGACTTG
>PVJA010005382.1:0-79476 GCA_004027025.1 Myocastor coypus
AGAAAGAAAGAAAGAAAGAAAGAAAGAAAGAAAGAAAGAAAGAAAGAAAGAAAGAAAGAAAAAGAGAGAGAGACTTGGACCTTACTCCATATCAATGGAAAGAAGCAAAGAAGCTCTGGAGTGAGGACCAGCAATCTCTGTTTTGGCAAAACCTGCGATAGACTCTCATGCAAAAAGAAGTTTAAAAATCACACATTCCAATAAACACTCACCAGGAAATCTCTGGCCTTACAAATTTAAAGCAACTAGAAATTTGAATGTGGCAATAAATTAATGCTGGTACATGCTGATTTCAATTCTGCATGAAACTATAACCCAAAACTCACTACTAAATTAAATATTTTAATAATGAGGCAAACGTCATCAGGGATAGTATATGTTTACTTTCACAAAGCAATACATTGACTCAAAATTTGAAGGAGAGATTTTGATGTGATATGCCAACCTCAGAATTAAGAAATCCGGGTCCCATGCTTAGGTTGAGTGGGGGCTCTCTGAGTGGACTTTGGACAATAGTGGAATTCTCTATGACTGGTAGCTTCCTTCCAGTCATAACATAAGAATAGTATTTGCCCACTAATTTATAGTGTTATTATAAGTATATAATAAAATACATTACGGGAAAACATTTCAAAAACCCAAAGCACTTTTCAATATTTCAATGATTCCTTGTTTTGTATTTATTTATAACAGGTAATATTGCACTTACCTTGATTACATTAGGCAACCAAGATACTTTATGAAGAAATACTTAACAATTTCAATTTAAGATAAAAACTCAACATTCATCATTGTTCATCATAGTTGAAACTTCCTATGTCAAAAGATTCATGCACTAAAGCTAAATTCTATGTCAAGGACTCATATCCTGATGATTCTGTTTGACTTACCCCCAGGAAAGTATCCACTATAAATATCGCCAATGGGTCTAGAACTGTCCATAATCCCATGGCAATGATTAGCTTTGACAAGATAGCAGGGCAGGAGGCAAACAGCAGCTGACAGCCCCATCTGATCAGAACCAAAAGAAATACGAGTGTGTTCAGCATTAAAGGCCCCACTGCGACCACGGCCAGCTCTTCCGCGACGTTAAGCGAAGATGTTGGATAGCAGAGCTCAACTGTGTGGGGCTGAACATGGAATCTGAGGAAACAAAGCAGGAATCACATGCTTGCAAATAAGAAGAGCTGAAATTCCAAGTCTACAGCCGTGCTCAAAGGTCTATGTTTTTGTTTTTAAATAGGAAAATTTAAAACTTCACCCACCTTGTTATAAGAACTTTAAAAAAAAATGACATGAAGTCCAGTGTTAGATGTCTCCATCCTTCTATGCACATTCAGTGATCAAGGAGAAGGCAAATTTATCAATTTTTTTAACAGGACATGAAAAGAATTCTGGCACAGAAAATACATCAAATTGACCTGGGGGAAAGAGTTGTCTATAGACCCAGCTACGTGCTTGCAGTTCACGGTACTTATCGTATGGCATTTTAAAGGGGTAACAGTGCACTTTCTGCATCCACTCCAAAGAGCAATGGAGTATAGACATTCTGTAAGTGTGATCATTCTTTAATGTAGCTGAATGACTTTATCTCCAGTTCCTCTCCAGGTACACTCCCAGATGTACCCATAAGACCGCCATCACTAACAACCAATGTTTTACAGTCCTTAGGCTAATGAGCTCTGGAGCTCAAGCAGCCAGACCCAGCATTTGACACCATCTCTATGTACAAAATGAGACTTAAAACCACTGAGTTTTCAGCCTGTGGAAAGCTGCTTCATGATTAACTTCCTGTTGTGCATTTTGCTTATCAGTAGCTTACTAAAAAAGATCTTCATTTATTCTATTCTTTTATTTTGATTTCTAAGTAAGGGTTTTGCTTTTTTGTTTTTGCAATGATAAGTATTGAATTCAGCACCTTTGCTGCAAGCTACAGTTCCGTGTTTATAAAGGTTGGTTTTGTGTGTGTGTGTGTGTGTGTGTGTGTGTGTGTGTGTGTGTGTGTGTGTGTGTGTGTTTTATGGGCTTTGGGAGCATTTTCTTGAGACAGTCTTGGCACAAAGTTGCTAAGTTGCCCCGACTGGCCTTGAACTTCATATCCTCTTGCTTCAGAGAACTAGATTACAGGCATACACGACCACATCTGGTTGTAAAGTGCATGTTTTTGTACATAGTTATTGTGAATATCAAATAAAGCATTTTTCTTGGCACTGTACCTGTCACTGAGGGAGAAGAAATGGAACGTTCGCAGTTGTTGTTACTACTGCAGGTGACACATAAGATGTGATACTGAGCTACCATGTGATTCAGAACTGAGGACCAAGACGACAACCAGGAAAGTATCTCGTTATGCATTACGTCCTCTGCTGCTTAATGAACTGGTTAGAACTGGCTGCCGAGATATTTCTTGTATTGTCATTTTGACTAACAACTAATAAAGATAAGGCTTTCTTTTCTATTAAAGAATAAATGAGGCAATAGTAAAAAGAACAAGCCCAACCATGCAATATTTATCTTTTTTGCTGTGGACTCCTTCAGATAAACAAGAAAAGCAAAGAAGAACATGAACAAAAAGAAAGATGAAAATGAGCTATCAGAACACCCAGCGATATCAGTGTAGAAAAGCTTCCCCACCCCGAAAATGTAGTTATCTAGTAAATGTACATGTGATATCTGCAACACATTCAGATATTTGTGACTTACTATGAAAATGTATGTATATATTCCTTTTCATTAAGTCTTACAGTCTGAATGTCCTTAGTTGAAAACATAAGCACATCTTTGTTTCTATCTATATCGCCTACACTTGAGAAAATGAATTTCACTTGTGTTGTTCTCTCTCTGTTTGTCTATCTGCAATTCCTACAGAATTATGTTTAGAGAGAGAGAATCTTTCAGGTGTCATCTTTTCCCACAGCATAATGGCCCAGAAAGCTGCCTGAGCTTGGGTTCAGTAATTGTCTGAATTCAATCATTTTGCACGAAAAGCAATCTTTGCTTCTCTGAGCATGGGTAATAAATCAGACTTAGGTTTCTTCTAAAATACCTTCAGAATACCTAAGTCATTCTGATAAAATCAAAGCAAAATAAAACATTGGTACTAAGTTCCCTCTTTGAATTCTGCTCCCATATTAGAACATGTTTGAATCTGCTCAGTTTTAAATCAATATTGATGTACCCGTTATGCATTTGTATATACAGGAGCAATAGTAAAATGAAACTGTAACTGTAATAGACGTTCTTGCTCCCAGAGAAAGACATTTGTGTCCTTTCAAATCATACTGGCATCTCAGGTCCTGGAGTCAAGGGACAGGAGAGGTGTGTCATATACACACTGTCCTATCAGTACAAGGAAAATAGCCTTTTGAGTTTCTGAGGAATTGCTCACTTTGTCACCGGAGTTGAGATGGCCTGTAGGAAAAGCCACTGAGCAAAGTAGTGCAGGCGGAGCCTCAGGAAGCAGAGGGACACCCCCAGCAGAGTGGGGCGCCAGAAGCCCTGGCGCTGCCACTGCGCGAGCCGCAGTTCTGCCGACACAGACCCCTTCACGAAGTAGAGACACTTGGAGAGCACTCCAGGTGCGCCACGGCCGGCCACCGGAACACTGCAAGGAGAAAGAACACAGGAATGTTCTGCACCCTCTGGGTCTCCAGGACCTCCTAGTGGATCCCGTGTTGGCAGCTCAGACCCCAATTACTGGCACTGTTAGGGGATGGCAGAAACTCCGGGAGACTGGACGGAGGTGAAGGTGCAGGTCACAGGGGCACGCCCTGGGAGGGGATCTGCGGTCCCTGCCCCAGTGCTGTTCTCTCTCTCTCTCTCTCTCTCTCTCTCTCCTTCCTGTACACTGAACAGCTTTGTGCTACTGTGCGCTCTCCACCATCATGTTCTGCCTCACCACAGGCCCAGAAATGATACCAAGGGCCCTGTACAGGAACCTCTGGGCCTGTCAGAGAGAACAAACCTTTCTTCTGTGAATCTGCTTGTCCCAGCAATGGAAAGTTGGCTGGCACATATTCCAAGACTGCAGTACAACTCAAAAAAAAAAAAAAATTATGCTGAAAATTACAATAGAAAAGTGTACAAAGAACCTGAATGAAATTATTTTAAATATGTGATCATTGAAAATATTGATGTTTCTGTAACCACAGATGATTAAAGGGAATATGGATGGGGCAAAACAAATTAAAACCACAAGGAGATATGGCAACATAAAAATAAAAATAACATAAGCAAAGATATGGGGAAATTGGAATCTTCATGCATTAACAGGGGTGTAAAATGATTGAACCTCTCTCACAAATACCACTAACATTGAAATATGTAATTACTGTATAAACAAGAAATGCCAGAACCAGATAAACATTGAAAGGGGCGCAGGGAACTGCAAATGGGCTAACTGAGTGCTATTTGTACATCCTGGCACTAGCTGCAAGATCCACTATGGAAATAACAAAAATGTTTGTGGAGGAATTAATCGAATATGTAGCCTTTGGAAATTTTGACATATGCTATAACATGCATAAACCTGGACGATATTACACACAATAAAACAATCCAGTCACAAAAAATACAAATATTTAATGATCCTCCTTAGATGGAATAACCAAAGTCATTAAAAACATAATAGAGAGTTGCATGGTAATTTCCCAGGCCTAGAGAAAGGGAATTGCTGGGAGGCACGGTTTCACCGGTAAGAGTTCCAGTGTCGCAGAGAAGCATCCCGGGAGCCTGCTTGAAGGCAGCAGGAGGATACTTCCTGCTGACCTGTGTGCTTAGAATGGTGAAGGCTGTCAGCTACAAGTTATGTGCACCTTGTTATGACTTTAAACATTTAGTAAGACACGTGGCAATAAATATAAAATGACTTCTTTTTAGAAAAAAATTTTAAAAACTGAAATATATTCCCGGGGCCGGCAAGATAGCTCAGCAGTCTAAAGTGCCTGCTTAGGCAAGCTCAGGCAACATCAGAGACCGCGGTTCGATTTCCTGCACCACATGCTGCATCAGCCCCACCCCCAGGACAGGCTGAGCTGGCCATAATATAAATAAATAAATAAAATCTTAATAATAAAAAATATATTCCTGGGCAAGCAAGATGGTTCAGTGGCCTAAAGCACCTGCTTAGGCAACTGCAGAGCCCATGGTTCTATCCCCAGAACTATATGCTGCACCAGCCCCACCTCTATGGCAGGCTGAGCCGGCCACAATAATAATAATAATAATAATAATAATAATAATAATAATAATAATAATAATAATAAATATATTCCTGCTTATTTTACTTCCTACATCACCCTATCTTCATGAAGATTTGACTTATATGTATGTAGTCTGTTAAAGATCAACTAGCTCATGTTCAAGATTAAAGAGTTAATAACTCATCATGAAAATACATGAATAAGAGTTACTTCATCCCTGAACAAATTATAGCTATTTTGCATCTAAATATGTAGAAAAGAATCCCATGAAAGTTGTTCTCATTTAGCTCTGATTCTCACGCTATGGTTAGCATAGGGAGCAAGTGGTGCTTTCACAGTCGGCAAAGGCACAGAGTTTTTGAGAAAGAAGATGCAGAGGTCTTCTGAAAACAAGGGCACAGTCAGAAGCGTGTTACCCAAGAAGATGTGGGAGGAAAGCAGAGTTAGCACAGTGCAGAGAACGAAAGCCTGCCAGCTGGCAGCCGGTATAACATTCTCCCTCCCTAAACTTCCTCATCAAGCAAAAGAGAACGGCAGCTCTCCCCACATCCCAGGCCAGCCTGCCTCTGGGTGAGCCAAGGGAAGGAACCTGGAATCCCACACAGCAAAGCACTTATGAACCACACATATTCAGCGTGGCCTGTCTCCTTTCACTTCTACCTAACAGTGAAACCTATCCTGAAAAAGGATAGGTTTTCATCAGACCTCATAAATGCAGAAAATTCTCATTAATCATATCCTTTTTATATTTTCTCTTTTGTTTTTTGAAGGCACATAAACATGTATTTATTTATTTATTTTTATTTTATATTATGGCCATCTCAGCCTGCCCAGGGCTGGTGCAGCATGTGGTGCCGGGATTCAAATCACAGTCCTTGAGGTTGCCTAAGCTTGCCTAAGCAAGTGCTTTAAACCGCTGAGCCATCTTGCCAGCCCAAAGAGTTATAAACATGAGCATCCAAATATGTGTCATTTAATTAAAGCAGTTGAGATCATTAGCATATATCATGTGATAAATTAAACCAGGACTTGAACTTTATAGGAACGAGCCTCCCAATTCCTGGGCTAGCTTGTCTAATTCTATTTTAGAGTGATTTTCTGGAGTGATTCATTAAGTTCCTCACCAAAAATAGTCCTAATAATAAACACACTTACAGAAGCAGAAACTAGCACAAGAATAAGTAGTTCATTCGATTTAGTGACTAAGCTCTGCACCGCAGAACACAAATGGAATTCATAGACATATGATATATGTATATATCTCTCTATATGAATATAGTCTTTGTAGTACATGTGTGCAGTACACAATGTTTGCATTCACCTTAGGCACACTGCATAGTTAACTTATTTTAATTTATTTTAGTCCCCTTCCCACCAATCTTTGTCCTTTGACCCCTAAATTGCCTTTCCCTTTCTGTCCTTTCATCGTTATTGTTATCATTGTTTTTAGCTTATGCTTGCAACACGCAAACATTGCATCTGCTGTGGGTAGCTGCTACATGTACGCGATGCGCCTTCCTCTAACATCCTTTCTGAAGACTGGCAAACATGGTGGCAGTTTTGACAAACAAGAGAAGATAAATAACAGAAGCAAAAGTCTGGCGACAGTGACCTCAGCAAATAGAAGAGAACCCACACGTGTGGATGAGAACTCACACTGTGACTCTAGATTTTTGGTCTGCACAGGACTAATGAGTACCAAGACTGTCCCCGGCGGTTCCTCGGTGTTATTCTTGCCCACATTTTACATGGAGATGTAGAGCCTCACCTAACTGAAAACTGGTCTCTATATTGAGCTTGTTTTTCAGTTACTCAAACTTAGGACCAGCCAAACAGGAAGCTGGAACCTACCTCCCCTCCCAGCCCCCCACGCCAAGGGTTTTGTTTATATACAGTGATGCGGCCAGGGAACTAAGCATCCTATAGAAAACTCCCAGAGCACCTTACCATACATGTAAAATCAAATCCAGAGCTGTCTACACTGCTAAAGCAAAATACTCCATACATGATCTCTTTTTTTTTTCAGTTAATTATTCTGTCACTGTTTTGCTTCTTCAAAGAGAAGGGAAAATCAAATGCAGATTTGCCATTGTGTTGTTTGTAAAACACTGGAAAATCTCAAATGATGCAAACCAGAGAAGACAGTAGCTTCTTTGACCTTTGGAAATTTCCACTGCTGTTTTCGTATCCATTGAAATAAATGACTAAGTAACTGTGCTTGTGCTCCAAAACTGCTATAAAGTCATGCTTTTACCATTTGTTTCACTAATACAATGCTTCTAAGTCATCCTTAGAAACCCTCATTTGTTTGCTTTACTTTTCATTTAGAACAAATAGTACTAAATTTGACTATGTAACATTTATATTTAATTCAAATTATTCATTTCTTTCATTTCTTCAAACAATTCAGTATTTGTTTTTATTTGCCTAATGTTGATAACTAGAGCAAGTGCATTTAAAGAATCAGAAAAAAAAAATTTTAGTCAGTCCTTTGGAGTTTTAAATTTTACATGTTACAAAATTAGAAAACATTAGAAGAACTAATGGGTCATAGACAATGCCAAGTAAAAGTATTGAAAACTACACTAATTGAAGAATGTATATTAGCCTCATAAGCAATGCCGGTATGACAACAACATCAGGTAGTTCTTTTTATTTTGACAATTTTGAATTTGTACCTGGAATCTCAATGTGGCTTGATACACAATTTTATTGGCAACTATATCTACCAAACATTTTTAGGTTTATTTCATTCATAAACAATTCTGCTTCATGTTTTATAATTGTCTTCAAAGAGAACACCTTTGTTATTATCGTAGACATGCAGGGCACATTCTAAGATGTAGCAGCGCTGCAGACTGTCTTCTACTGCCTTTCAACTGTTCTCTCTGCAATCTTTCTTGGTTATATAGAAAGAGTACGACCATCAAAAGGGTAATAGATGGCCTCTGCCACTGGGGTGTGTAACACGCAGAGTGGGAACTGGTTTGCTGGTTCTGAGGGAAGCCATGGAGCACACAGATCACCACAGAATGCCACTGAGGCCAGCAGCTACTCTGCAGTTCATACAGACATCTCCTCGCTCGCTCATGGAGTGAGTTGCCCGAGGGTGAGAAGAATGGGAAGGTCATCCCGTAAGCAGCTAACAAATGAAACCGATTTCTCTGAACTTCAGCCACATTCATATAACACATATCCGTCTGCATGGCCAGTCCTCATAGAGACCCAAAATCAAACAAGATTGCTACGAACCATCAGTGTAATAACAATAATAATAATAATAATAATAATAATAATAATAAATACAATAATAATAATGACAGTCAAAGACAGAAATTGCTTTGGAAAGAAGTATGGAAGGCACTCTTACACTCTTTTCTATAATGCACACAAACCCTAGGACTTTCTATACAATGAAGATTTGTTACCCATCAGTTGTGGCTAATACTCCTTACTTTAAAATCACTGCCAATAGATGGCACTAACATTTCCATATTCCCTTCTTTTGGCATAACTGAATGTATTCCAGATGTATCAATTTTTAAAAGATT
Source organism: Myocastor coypus (assembly GCA_004027025.1). Classification (NCBI taxonomy): domain Eukaryota; kingdom Metazoa; phylum Chordata; class Mammalia; order Rodentia; family Myocastoridae; genus Myocastor; species Myocastor coypus. The sequence goes on from PVJA010005382.1 coordinate 8,753, forward strand.
AAGATTTTTTAAAAGTATATAACTATTAGTAAGTATTTTATTTGGGCATTTTCCAATTTTCGTTATGCTCTGTTAATCAGCAGGTTTTGGGATGACTGTCTTGAGGGACTCTGAGGCTTCCTAAGAATAAGATTTTCAGGAAGCAAGTGAAAAAAAAAAAAAATCAAAGAAACTTGCATAAGTCAGGCTATGGTTCTGTTAAAGCTTTACCATATTCCCTCAAACATCTGTAAAAGCTAATCTAAAGCCCAAATCAGTTAAATGATTTTTTTTCTCTAGTTAGCACCACAAATAGTTTTTTTTTTTTTTAACTACATGGTTCTAAAGTGGTTATCTAGAGAAAGAGATTAAATATAAAATACATGCATAATGATGCGAGAGATTTTCCACGAAGGCTTTAGGCAATCAGAATTTGAAGAATCTCAATGGCTAGCTACTGGATCATAGATACAGAATCCAGAATGGGCAGCTGTGGGTCAGAAAGCCAGAGGCTATGGAGCCATCAAAGGTGGAGACTCGGGGAGCTTGCTGCAGTGTCTGACTTACATCAGCGTGCAACACTATTACTCACTCTTGGCATTTTTTGTATAATTTGGTGGCACTAGACATATGAAGAGATAAATGACACACAGATATGAGCCAGTGTGATAAGTATTTGAAGTCTTCCTACATACACTATCAGCCTATTGAACTATTGCCTAATAGTCTGATAGGCATATGCGCCTATTTGCCAAATTGAGCTAAGGGCGCACACTGAAGGAATGTGAATTGGGACTTTGATACATCATAGGTAGCACGGGATCATACAGTCTAAATCACAGCACCCCTGAAACTCTTGGGAAAACAAGATCATAGTGATGGAACAGAGCTAATGTGTGGAAATGAAAATGACTGATCAAAATGCACACAAATTGTTTAAATATGGAAGCAGAAAGAAAAGAAAGATTCGAAGATAATTTCAAGATGTCCAGATTAGATAGGTCATCCAAAGGTAACTAAGGAAAGACTAAAGAAAGAAACAAAACATTTGGTAAGAGAGAGGGGAAAAGCACAATAAATAACATCAAGAAGCAATAAATGGGATCATACCTAATTAAAAGCTTGTGCACAGAAAGGAAAACAATTGAGAGTGAAGAGACAACTTAAAGAATGTGAAAAAATGTTAAACTATTCCAGCTGATATCTAGAATATGTAAATGGCTCCAAAAAGTTAGACCCTCCAATTAAAAGACCTAATTAAAAATTGGCAACTGTAATGAATAGACACTTATCAGATGATGACATACAAATAGTCCATAAATGCAGAAAAAATATATTAAACATCTCAGGCCATTAGACAAATGTAAATTAAAGCAACATTGAGATTCTGTCTCACTCCAGAAAAAAACAGCTATCTTCAAGAAAATACCAGCTATGGAGGGACATGCCTATAATTCCTGTATTTAGGAGGTTGAGGCAGAAGGATTGCTGTGAGTTTGAGGCCAACCTTGGCTACAAAGTGAGTTCGAAAGCCGGGCGTGGTGGCTCACGCCTGTAATCCCAGCACTTGGGAGGATGAGGCAGGAGGATTGGTGTGAGTTCGAGACCAGCCTGGGCTACAAAAGTGAGCGCAGGACCAGCCTCAACTGCATAGTGAGACCCTGTCTCAAAAAGACAAAAAAAAAAAAAAAAAGATTAAACAAAGTGAGTTCGGGAGCAGCCTGAACTATATGGTGAAACCCTGTCTCAAAAAGACAAAAAAGAAAAATTCAAATAACAATTTGTAGGGATGCTTTGGCAAAGAACGAAAGAAAGAAAGAAAGAAAGAAAGAAAGAAAGAAAGAAAGAAAGAAAGAAAGAAAGAAAGAAAGAAAGAAAGGGAAAAAGAAAGAAAGAACCCCTTCTACATTGTTGGCGGGACTATAAACACTACAGAAATCAATATGGAGAGTCTTCAAAAAACTATAACTAAAAATTCCATTCAACCCAGCTGTTCCCCTTCTAGGTGTCTTACCAAAGCATTCAAAGTCACCATGTTACAGTGTTGTGTGCATATTCATGCTTATAGCAGAACAATTCATCATAGCTAAATCTGGAAAGCTGCATATATGCCCATTAACAAAGAAATAAAATGCTTTTATGCACAGTGTAGTACTGCTCTGCAATAAAGAAGGATAAACTTCAGTCATTCTTAGGAAAATGCATGCAACTTGGGACTTCACTCTGAAGTAGAACAGATATAAAGCTTAAGTGTCACACAGTTTCTCTTATACGACAAACCTGACGTATAAAGAGCAAACTAAAATATAGGCAGGTGATACCTCCGTTTATGAACGCTTCTATCTGAAAGAAAACAAAACAAAACAAAACAAAAGATTTCATTTGGTAATTCAGAGGTACTCAGCAAAAATTCTGCTCTGTTCCCAAACTCTGCACCAGGAGAGGAACACGACTGAGGGGAGTGCTGATTCGCAGACAGGATGACGGGATGAAATTCATGAACCAAAGTAGCACTGTAATAGGAAGTAAGGACATAGGTCCTTTTCAACTGGAACAGATCAAGACAAGGGTGTGGGGTAGACAGGGGAAAAACTAAAATGTTCTGTACATACACCAACTGCCCATGATGAATGTCTTCATTATGTATTGAAAATATGTGATTAAAAAAATCAAACTCAACAAAAAAGATGAGAGGCTGGGGAGATAGCTCTGTGGCACAAGTGCCTGACTGCCAAGTGCAAGGTTGTGAGTTTGAACCCCAGTCTCGAAGGAAAAAAAAAAATGATGAGCTCATATGGACCTACGGATGATCACAGCCCGTTGCGACTGAGTTACAGCCCAGAGGATATCAGTGTTACTTATGAAGATGGACTTAAGAAGATAGTGGAACCGGAAACACAGCTTTAAAGTCAGCAACATGAAGATAAAAAGCCACCCACATTCTGGGGAAATGATGTGAACCTACACACTTGAAATGTTTGTACTTGGTTGGATGCAAATTTTCATGCTGAATGCAATAGGCTATTTTGGCAATGAGCAACATAAAATTCCTGTTGAAAAAATCATTTTCCTGCTATGTGCTACTTTATAGCAGCAAAGTCAATCGAGCCAAATCTTCCTTAATCTACATCCTCAAAAAAATAGTTTATGGTTAAGAATTTTTGAAGGACATGGGACTTTGGGGCCTAGACAATAATAATACTGCACTGATATAACAATAGCTGTTGTGCATTGAATACAACATGCACTGGGAGATTTCATATAGTAAACCTAGTTTCTAGGGCTACTTTGAAGAACTCATGCTGCAGCACCCATTTGACAGATGATGGATTGAGAAATAGGTTTCAGACTACATCCTATGACAGTGAAGTCTAGTTCTTTTCAGCTTTACTGGCTTAAAAAAAAAAAAAACACCTAGGAGGGGCCACCCAAGCAGTTCAGCAGACTAAGCTGTTGCTTAGGCAAGCACAGGGACTGGGTTTCCATTCCCTGTATCTGGGCTCCCCTAACCCCCACAACCCTCACCTACCCCCCAGCCCCCACCCCCCAGGAGTGCTGAGAGGACAACTGAATCCATGTGTGGAGGCGCCCTCCTGTAATCCCAGTGCTGTGGAGGCTGAAACAGGAGGATCTCTATGAATCCAAGTTGAGGAGCAAGACCCTGTACCAAACACATAAACTAAAAAAATATATATGTCACCTAGGAGATTAGTAGAGCACATTTCTGAATGCTTCTGGGCAGACTGGATGTATGATTTGGGGTGTTGTATGCCATCTTTTTTGCTTGAGAATATGAAATTCTAAACTATCATTAATATTTTTTCCATGTCAGCTAAGGAAAGTCTAACACATTCATGGCAGCATGTCATTAAGAGACTTGCTTTGTAGGGACACCTTATACAAGTTCACTATGACATCACGCCTGCAAGAGAACAAAGGGAAACACATCACAATAAGGAGGCACTTATTTGGAAAGAAAAGTTACTTACTGAAATATTACAGCTGGGCATAGACACGCCTCTAACCCGCTACAATGGAGATTGAAGCTGGTGCAAGTTCAAAGCCAACCTGGACTACATAGTAAGTAATAGGCTGGTCTGGACTGTATAATAAGACAGTATCATAAAAATATGCTATAATTATATGATGATTATTGAATTAATATTAGCACACGTAGTACAAATGGAATCAGTTTTGTTTTTCAGGAAGTCATTAAAATGCCCAAATCTACTGTTGTTTTTGTCTTTATTATTTCAAATATTTGTATGAAATGTGTATCCTTTTCACAAAGGTATTTGTATGCATACACACAGCAAATATTTGAATGAAGTTTTATCCATTCTTTCAACGTTTAGAAATCTTGGTAAAACAAATTTTCATGTTTATTATACTGTAAGCATTCTTAACCTGGACTTTTCCCTATACAACTGTCTTCCTGGCCCATTTGAGCACGATGCATTAATATAACACACTGCACTTTAAACAGGTTTAATTCAATTTACAACAAATGCCTCTAATTAAGTTAAAAGATCTTTGAAAATTGCTAAATCTTGGGGGTAATATTACCACTACTGACTCTGAAATAATTGATCTTTCCCACTGAGGCACAAAAGTATGAATGTTCTAATGAGAAAATAGCGACTAAAGTATATTGAAGTAGTCCAAAGAGACTTGCAAACTCTTTAGGCTGCTATTTCCAGTGACAAGCTGAAAGGAAGGAGAAAGCTTGGGAGGAGACAGGGATGCATGAAGAAAAAGGAAATCAGAAGCAAATGTCTAAAACAAAGTCACCACTTGAAGCAAAGGTGACCAGTCTGTTTGGCATTTTGCAAATAGTGCATCACATGTTCCATTGTTATGAGATTGTTTTAGAACATTAATTTTCCCATTTGTGAATAACGTTTTCTATAACAGTCTGAATAAATACCAGGTGCAATATTAGAATGCACTTATTTTTCTCATAGGAATATTCTGAGAGACAGGGATAAGTAAATACAGGGCCACTGCTTTAAGCTAGTTAAGATATATGGGAACTAATGACAAGTATTGTCCTGACCAAACAATGACATGAGATTGGGAAGCAGAAGTGTATGAATTTTATTACACTTATTATTCCACAATCTTTCCTAGCTTAAGAAATCACTTTGCTTTGCAGCTACTCTCTTCATATAAAGGAGAACATTTACATAGCTGGATTCGGCTGGCTTCATGAACTACCATGGGCTACGAAGCACTTAATGGAAGTTGCAACAAGGATTGAAATAAAAATATTAAAGTGGTTATTTATAAAGCAGATAGATGTGCTGTGTGATAACAACCAAGGAGCCAGATGTAAGAAAGACAGCACAAAGCAAAATTTCATAGCTTAGCCATACAAATGTCATCAGGAATTGTCCAGGACCGGTGAGGTCCTCAAACTGAAAAACGAGAAGACACGTGCAGGTTAAGAGTTGAGACACGATTTGTAATCCCATTCTTTTTTACCAGCTTTGAGATATTTAGAAAATTATCTAGTCTCAGGGCCTCAGACATTTATGATAATCTTACTAAGTTTTGATAAGAAATGAATATCGTAAGACGACAAGTCAGCTATCTAGGAAAGTCCACATCACTGTTAAAGAAAAATCAACTATGAGACACAGCGCAGTCTCTGGTGCCATCCATGTCTCATGACATAGTTTTGCACTTCTTTATGGCTGAATAATATTCCATTGTGCTTTCAACAGTTTTGTTGTAGAATTGAAGTTAATTTTACCCTTCCACACAAAATACAGTCACAAGTCAAATGCACCATGCATCTCAAATCACCCCACTCTGATGCAGTATAATTCAGAAGCAATTCAACCTAAAGAGGAAGACAAATTACATGCATTCCTAGGTAAATGTTGATGGAAAGATGTTTTTGCCAGTGTCTATACCAATTTATTATGCATAGTAGTTCTGAAATGATTCAAAATGAAAATACACAAAACATGTGTAATGAACTCTCCTTAGCTGTATGTATGTAACCCATACTCATGTACTTGTCAGCAGAAAATACACGATAGAGTTTTAAAAGTACACATTTTTAAAATCAAAAAGAATTGCACTGAGAGGCAATTTTATCACATAGTACCTATAAGTGTTGAGTTTCCAAAATAATACCTGCTACATTATGCCTAATTCAAAGATTAATGGAGAAAATAAAGGAGCGATTTGATGTAAAATTATTAGCATACTATTTTTCCTACAATAATTATTCAGTAATAATATTATAGACCCACAGAATTATCTTACCTGTATCTGCATTAATATTAATAACATTTTCTAAACAAAAGATGTGAATTTCACTTTTATCTGTACTTATTGAGAGGTGTCTTTGCTGTAGGATACAATTTAAACCATTCCAGTAATATCAAGAGAAGCTTGATAATTGTTAATCTGTGTCTTCCATTAAAATTTCTAAATAAAGACCTGAGGAGAGGGAAATATATGCTCATAAGTTAGCACAACAAAATACATAAAATACTAATTATTTTTCTTTCCAATTTTGTTCTGAGTTGTTTTATTTAGTCACCTATTATAAAACCTAATTTGTGTTGATAGCTCTGAGGAAATCTAGAATTAAAGAGCTAATTAAATTTATTCTGAGTAATTTTTGCCTCTCTGCGTCACTACATATGGGCACACAAAAGACTGATAGCAAGATGTACCTGGAAACTGGCTGCCGGGATGTTTCCTTTGACTAATCCTTTCTTTTCCCTGGGCAAACCAGACCAACCTGCAGGACACATTTCCGAAGGATCCATGGGTAATGTGGCTGGTAGAACTAGGCAAGAATTCGAGAAATTATGACCATGACAGGAAAGAGAAGCAGTAAGAAGCTGAGCCATTTTTCATGAATATTCTGTTGATAGAAGAACTTAAGGAATATTTTTCTTTTGTAAGTTAGACAGCAAGCACCTTGTAAGACATTCATATAGTCGTCTCATTTCTATAAGTGTCATCCTCAAAGTTATACTTAAGTGCCACATTTATAAATTATTGATTGATGGTGGGAATTTCACCCAGATCCCTTGACTGAGCAACAACCAGAGCCCTTTTTATTTGAGACAGTATCTAAGTCACGGAGGCGAGACTCAGACTTGCAGTCCTCCTGCCTTATTCTTCCAAAATGCTGGGATTAGCTCCTTTAGGTATTTATAAAATGTTTTCAAGACATATTCTATGACTGGGGAGATAGCTTAGAGGTGCAAGAACCTGCCTGGCAAGCGCAAGGTCCTGAGTTCAATTCCTGATACAAAACTGTTAGTTTCTAAAAAGAGCCACAGAAAAGCTTCATCTGGTTGAATAACTAGGATATATGTGCTTTTCAAAATACTTTGCTGATTTATATACATAAATTTATGTCTCTGTCTATTTTTAAACATGTGCTGTTTGCCAACTGCAAATCTCACATATAAAAACTTACATCAATAGTTTTGTTATTTTAATTGCAGCAATTATTTTACCTTTTACCGTTTTTATAACTGCATTTCCTGAAGTGTGGTTCGGTAAACTTTAAAATCTAAATTAAAAAATCTTTAATCATGTAAAATGCACATAAGGCTAACAAAATACCATATTCAAAATTTTATGTTCGGATAATTATATATGCCATTTTGGAAGCTTTTTCAGAGGAGACAAGAAGCTGCGTGGCATGGTGCTGAATAGCAAGGGAAGCGGAAGTCCCAGACACGCTCTGCTCCCTCTGGAAATCACTGCCCTTGGCTCCTAGAGGCAAGACTGAGGCACAGGGCCCATTAAATGGGGAACTGAGAGCTGGCCCTGCTCGCAGGAGGAGCACGGAAGATGCACCCCCAGTGAAGCTGCAGCGGCAGCGCCAGCAGGTGTTGGTCCAAGCCCTGCAGTCGCAGCGGGAGGCGGGAGGACCAAGCCTTCAGGCAGAATTCCAGGGGGTGTTCACATCAGCAGCATCAGCAGCCAGGACTCCCGGCAACTGAAGCGGGGGGGGGGGGGGGGGGCGTGGATGACAGACTCTTTCTGCGGAACGTAAGCGTCCCTCACAGTTAGTCCCCTCCTTATGCTGCTCAGACCAACTTGTTTCACACTGCAAATTCACATCTTATCAAAGCTGTCCTTCTGGGATTCCAGTCAGTCCTATTTCCTGGGAGAATTCAGGGGAGAGTTAGTGCCCTGCCGCAACGCCAATGCTGCACTTGGTCTGCAGGTTAACGGGGAGCTCTTTCTTTCCTCCACCCTATGTTCCAGGTCCTGTTTCTCCCAAAGCAGCACCTCTGCCGGTCTGGAGGTCCTGTCTGTTAGCGTGTCCTAGGTAACATGCGCCTCTCGGGCGGTCGCTGCCTCGCATGCCCACTGGCAGTGAAAGCTCAGCTCCAGAACTGTAGGAGACTCTCTGGACAGGTCACCTGGAGCAAACGCAGCCCCGCTGTGACAGATGATGAGTAAAAACCAGCCTTGCCACTAACCCTGACTCCTTCTTTATGTGCTTGTCTGCGTGTGGGAGGAGCCTGATGTGATCTGGTGGTGGCTGTGGCTTAAAGTTGTGTGTCCTGAGATGGAAGCGACTTCCGTCTGGAAACCAGGGTAGCTAGTATGAGACAGACTGAAGTTCTTAGGACAGAAAACACAAGTGAGTCCCTAGGGGAAATTGCAAGCGAGGCCTTCCGCACTTCTAGCCCTTGGCTCCCAATTATTCTGTGTCCTGGGGACTCCCATAGTTGAGTCTGTGGTTTTGTGTGTATCTCCAGATTTCTTAAAGGACAGCTTTCTATCAGTCCAGGTAGCAGCTTAAGCAGGCACCTCAGCTGCACCTCTAAACAGCTCTCTCATCCGTCTATCAGGCTACAAGCCTCAGGACCGTGGGAAATGCATGAGGCGTGGTGGCTCCTGTGTCCACACCTGCACGTCCTTTGACTTCAATGAGCCCTTTGTACTGTGCTGAGACCGTGCCGCAGAATATTCCCAGCTAACAGATCAAACACTCTGTAAATGTTTAGATAGCAATCCTGGCAAGGGCCCAGTTGGCAACAAGCACAAACTCACACCTCCTAGCTAAGCTGAGCTGCTGCCTCTTCTGTTGCAATGTAATCAGCGAAGTATCTGGTTGGTTTCTGGATTCGCTAGGGTCCTCTAAGAGAAACAGAATCAACAGAGTATATATGCAATGGAATTTGTCACATGTTTTACAGGAGACAGGAGAACCCACAATGGCTGTTTGAGCCCTGCACAGATGGAGGACCCAGTAGCTGCTTGACCCAAGAAGGGAGAAGCAGCAGGAAAAGAGGGGTTAGGGAGGCAATGTCAGTTCAAGATTGAAGGTCTAGAAGCTCAAGGGAGAGCCACTGGTGTCCACGTGTTTCAGAGGAAGAAACAGGAACTGCAGTGTCCAAAGGCACTTGCCACAAGGGATGCATCTGTCTGGGAAGCATAGAGCTCTTCTGATGGGCACACTTCCTTCTCCTTCCCCTCTCCTTCCGTCCAGGATGCAAGCCTGCTGGTTGGTACGACCCACGAGTGGGGTAGGTCTGCCCATTTTCCTGGCCACAGACCTACCCTGAAGGACGCTTTCCTGCCTGTGAGGCACTTGTAATCCACACACGTGCATTTAGTCTCCTCGCTTCATCACTGTTTGCTTCTGTCAGTGATGACCTGGGCATGTGGTAGGGTGTAGTCACTGGTAGCCCACATTCTGAGGGAGAGGTCACATCTTGGCCACATCCCTACGTGGTCCATGAATCCGTTGGGCCAGCACTGAGGTGGCTGATAAGAGACAATGATCCAGGCTGAACGGTTGAGTAGTTTTTTTAAACTTGTAGTTCAATGCCCTTGAAGGTGGCTGCTTGTGAGGATTAAATGCATGACAGCCATCCTCTCTTATCCACGGTTAAGCTTCCTACATTTTCTATTATCTGTAGTCAGCCATTCTCCAAAATACTAGAATAAAAATCCAGAAATACAAGATATATAAGTGTTAAACTCTGCAGTATGTGACTAGTGCCGTGACATCTTTAATGGTCCTGCTCCCATGTGACATAAATAATCTCTCAGTCTAAGCCGGCCATAGTGGCACAGGCCTGTAATCCCACCACTTGGGAGGCTGAGGCAGGAGGATCAATGTGAGTTTGAGACCAGCTGGGGCTACAAAAGTGAGCCCAAGGCCAGCCTGAAGTGCACAGTGAGACCCTGTCCCAAAAAGACAAAAATAAATAAATAAATAAATAAATAAATAATCTCTCAGTCCAACGTAGCCTGTACACATTAGGTGTTGGCTAGTTAGTTTTCTTAGCTTTCAGACTAACTGTCACACTATCACAGTGTTTGTGCTCAAGTAATCCTTGTTTTACTCAGTGATGGCCCCCAAGACAGACTAGTGAATTCCGACAACGTTATTACACTGTATTATTTTGTTGTATATTATTAATTGTTGCCATTACTTGTTCATGCCATGCCTACTATGTAAATGTAGCTTTACTGTAACTCTGTGTGCAGGACAAAGCATGGCATAACAGTATTGCCAGTACTTTTAGGCTTTCCTTTTCATCATAGAACATGTTTACGAAGGTCTTTGTCTTTGACATCTATTCGGTGGTAAGCTGACATCTCTCGTCATGCAAACTCCTTATCCCATGTTTCTTCATCTTTTATTTTTCTGTTCACAAAGCCAAACTGCTTGTCTCTATCATGGATCTTTACTATGGTCAAGTTTATGTTTAACAGAAAGGTTATTACAGTTAGCTGTATTTTAAAAAGTGGCCCAGTAGACAGTTGCACGTACTTGTTGTCGTTCAGAAGCACAACTGCGTACACTGTAACACAGCAATAATTCGTTTTCCTCTTGAGCCAACCATCAGCAGACTGTGTCTGTCATTTTTCCGTCTCTATCAGCTCCTTCGCCTATGCTGCTGTAGGTGTTGGCTCAGAGAAGGGTCCCAGTAGCTCAGTGGCAGGCTAAAGGAAGTCTAATTTGCCTGTCCATGTGCTTATATTAAAAATTCATCTCCTCCCCAAAAGATATGGTTCCCAGCAGTACGGTAACATGGGTACCTACCGATGCCCAACTCAAAATTGCATGCTATTCTAAGGCACAAGTTTCTTGGTTTCAAGTGGACCTTGCTTGAAAAACCCTTCATAAATAAGATCTTGTTAGAAACTGAACTGTACTATGAGAAGCATATGAGTGTGAATCTCAGGGTTAAGGAAGACTTTGGCTACTGGGTTGAGCTGAAAGGCTGCTCTGGCAAGGGGGCATTTGGTGATATCTGGGTAGTGGAACCAACCATGGCTGTGGATTAGCTCATGGCAACGGAGACGACTCTCTGGTATAGGTGAACCGAATAATTACCCAGGTAGACTCATACCTAGGGCCAGTAGATCTAGTCCATTCTCTATCTACCATATTATGAGCTAACGAGTTAAAATTTATCATTTTGGATGAAGAATCCTTTCAAGAACTGCGTATTTGTTTCCCTCTCAAGTTTGTATTTTGAAACCCCTCATGAGATGGCCTTAGCAGGTCGGAACATTGAGAAGGAATTAGGCTTAGATTAAGCCCTGAGCAGCTGCCTCCTCGGAGTACAGGAATTGGCCTTGGCTCTCTCCATCATGTGAGGCCTCAAGAAGAAGGTAGCTATCTGTAAACCAGAAGCTGTCACCAGACACTGGATCTAGAGCTATGAAAAATCACTGTTCATTATTTATGCCACTCTGTCTCTCGGCATTTTTTAGTAGCCTGAACTGAGCAACACAAACCCGTATATAAATCCAAGTTATGCCGTGTTGGTTTGAGACTGCCGCAGAGAGCATATGTCTATGATTCAACAAAAGACAGTACACCATAAGTTTAAGACTTGCACAGAACGCACACCTGTGCTTCTGCAGCTGCTCAGAATTGTCCAAACGTTCCCTTGCCTATTTCCAACTGTAGGGATCAAAAATATCTAGATATTACCTTCTCATACTTTTCTTTGTATGAGAAGTGGCTACCTGACCAAGTTCTGGACAAAGCTAATTACCACAGAGAAGAAGGAATAATTGAATACTTTATTGATTTAAATGTTAAGGTTGTGGCTGGTGTTATATGTCTGTGGGTTCTATAAGAGACAGAACGATTATTAAATTCATAGGGCTCTTACACACCAAGAACGATTTGGAGGGGACCAGGGAGATAGCTCCATGACACAAATGGTTGCCTGGCAAGTGCAAGGTCATGAGTTCAAATCCCGTCCAGCTAAAAAATAAAAAATAAATCAAATAAATAAATAAAAAAGAGTGACTTGGAGAAGTTACCATATTTCTTAGTAAAAATATTTTCTTAACAAAACTGCAATGTGTTATGTTTTAGTGAGGGTGTGGGGGGGCGTGGGTGTGGGTGTGTATGTGTGTGTGTAGAAAATGTTTCAGCTCATAGCAATGGAATTGTCTCTGCCTAGAAGCAATCACAGACACTGCATGTGAAAATAAATTTAGAAACACGGTGAAAACCTGACCTAAGTAAAATGCTACATTTTCTGTGCTTTTCCTCATAAGAGTGTGACATTGAGTTCAACTTCATGAAAGCAATATACATAAAAAACAAGTAACTTAGGAGCTCATTGTATTAAATGGCAAGAAGGATGTAATATGATAAGAAAAAAATGAAAGAAATATTTGACCACCATCTAAATTTCCTCTAATGTAAGACTTTGAAATTAGGCAGTTAAAAATTCCTGAATTTAAAAGATTTCTAAATGAGGTGGTCATGGAAATCACAAAAGAGAAAAGCTAGAGGGAATTTGAAAACAAGTCTTATGAAACTAAAAGGAAAATATCACATTCTATCTTTTTTTCCTGTATTTTATTTATTTGTTTGTTTATTTGTTTGTTTTCCTAAGCAGGCACTTTGGACTGCTGAACCAACTTGCTGGCCACTTTTTCTGTATTTTTTAGGGGAGGGCTTACAGGGCGTTTAGGGTCTCACTGCTAGAGCAGACTCATGTGCTCAGCCTGTTTCACAGCCTCCCAAGAGATGGGATTACAGGCCTGCGACACCATGTCCAGCTCTAGCTCCTGTCTCATTGGGTCTCCCAGGAGTTGGGGGGATCCACCCCCTCCTGTGCCTGCTTGCAAGGGCTTTAATCTGCTGAGCTATTTGGCTGGCCCTCACACATACTATTAAAATGTAAGATTGTAAAGATTATTATTTAGATTTTATGTTCATTCTTGATGAAATGCTTTGTTGTTGTTTTTAAGTTTGCAACTGAGTGTTATGAAATAAATTCACCCATGGTATTTAAAGAAAAAACGAAAAACACCATCTTGCTGTGGGAAGAGTAACTTAAACAAGTAGCACTTGAAGTACTTAAAAACATATATGATCTCTGGGTACCTTTGAAATTAAGCCCTGTTTACATAGCAATTGGTCAGACTCTTAAAAAATACCTCATAATCTAACATCCTGAAGTCATGAGCAAAGCTTATGAAAAATAAAAAATCCTCTTTCCTTCTTTCAAGACCGTTGCCACAGTATTTGCATTAATTTTCTGAAAGCAGCAGAGACAGAATAAGGGCAGCTTGCCAAGTTTGAGACTAGGGATATCCTTGAAGACAACCTAAACCAAAATAAACACAAAAACAAACATGTCTACAATTAAAAGATAGTAACACTGAATTATAATTAGTTGTCTCGGGAAGTAAAGATGTTTTCAGTTAACTGAATGGATGACAATTACTTGGATTATTGTCATACTTAAAATGTCAGTGTTAAATGATTGCTTTAAGCACATAATAATAAATTCTGCTTTCTTAAGTGGCAAAGCCAAATATAGAGAACGTACTTACTAAAAGCAAAATGAAACGTTAAGGAAAACCTGCAGCACACATTTTTGAACCCCAGGTACCAAGAAGGACCATTGTAGGTTAACCATCATGGCTCTGATATTTACCTCTTCACTTAGAATGAGGAACAAGTCAAAACTCACAAAGAAAATCTGCCCATGTGCGTGGCCACCATTTCAGAAGTAAATACACAAGGAAGGATGACTACAGAGAATTCTCTAGAACCTTAAAGACCTCTTGCTGGAAATCTAGGTTAATTATAGCGTTTATGAAAATAGCATTGGTTAATTTTACACCTGCAAAGAAATCCAACCTGATTTCCTGAGATAGGGTATGATCACACTGTCGCCCCACACATCACATTTTGTCTGTATCAGTGTTAATTGCACAGGGGTGACAACTAACAAGTGTCATTTGATTATACTGCTACTGTTGGCCATGTTGTTCTCATACACAGCACAGGTGCTCACTGCCTTCTGATGCCCAAGCCCCAAGCAGTCACAAAGCCCCACAGCATTCCGCTGCACCAGCGTTCTCCTGGCAGCCATGCTGCCAGAATTAACAGAGTTATCTCTAAACACAAAAGTGTGAGAAGGATCAGGTCTTCCCTTTATTTTATTTTTCTTTTTTTTCCTTTTTGAAACAGGGTCTCACTACACAGTTGAGGCTGGCCTTGAGCTCACTTTTGTAGCCCAGGCTGGTCTCGAACTCGCACTGACCCTCCTGCCTCAGCCTCCCGAGTGCTGGGATTACAGGCGTGCACCACCACGCCCGGCTCCAAGGTCTTCCCTTTATAAGGAACAGCTTAGCTGGATATTCTTTTACTCATTCATCATGACTCAGCCAGCCATCTTTCAAGCACTGGGCATAAGGAAGCCTAAATACACAATGAGCTCTCCTTGTCTCTGAATTCTACGTGTGAAGTCAACCAACTTCAGACAGAAAGGCTTTGAAATAAAAGAACTACGCGTATACTGAATGTGTAGACCCCATCTTCAGAATTATTCTCTAAACAATATAACGTAATAGCCATTAGTAATCCTCTCATTAGTAATTGTAAGTCATCCAAAGAATATAAGTTTCAATCAGCTATGCATAGATCTATGTAAGTACTATGCCATTGTATATAAGGGACTCAGACATCCAGGGCTTTTAAAATGTGCAGGTGTTCTGGAAGTAATCTGGTTGGTACCAAGGGGTGGCTGCGCTAGACTCCCTACTTCCTGTTCTCTTTCCTCAGGAGTAAGGCTGTCATACTCACTAGAAAGCTCTCGACTTTCACAGTGGATAAGAGACCCCTATAGCTGGGTGTGTGGTTTCTTTTTTTCTTTTCTTTTTTTTTTTTTTTTTTTTTTTTTTTTTTTTTTTTTTTTTTTTTTTTTTTTTTTTTTTTTTTTGTCTTTTTGAGACAGGGTCTCCCTATGCAGTTCAGGCTGGCCTTGAGCTCACTTTTGTAGCCCAGGCTGGCCTCGAACTCACACTGATCCTCCTGCCTCAGCCTCCCGAGTGCTGGGATTACAGGTGTGCACCACCACACCCGGCAGGTGTGTGGTTTCTGAGGTGAATGTTGAATGAATTGAAGAATGTGGGTCAGCAGAAGAGTCAGCAGAAGATACAATTTTGGGAATTACTAACAAGACAGAATCCAGAGGAGAGAAGGAGCAGAGAGAGGGCGCAGTCCCATCGCCTTCATCTTCTTTTCAGAATGAGGATATCATTTCTCCTCCTCCTCCTAAAAAAGTCTTGAGTATTAATTCAAAGAGGCCCAGTAGGTCTTAATTGTTAATACCCAGAATTATGTACTTCTTCAAAAGAAAGTAAGGAGGAAAAGCTCAAATATGCCTTTCAATTAAAAAAGAAAAAAAAAAGTCTCGTGCTTTATCTCAGCCATATTACTATAGCACTCCTCTCTCAAACTTTGTATATTCAGGAGAAGCCTGTAACCTTAAAGCAAAATCATCTTCCTTTTGAGATAGGACACTTTGTAAGACTTGGTTAATTAACAAACATAAAGTTGCACGCCAGGCTGAGCCAACAAATTATTCTGCTCCTCTACTCAGAACTCAAGCCCTGCCCCAGTGAGCAGCTCAGCCTGGTGCTACCATGAACACGTGCTGCCACCCCAAAATAATGATTCTCAAGTTGTGGTGAAGCGTAGGTGTGTCACATGCCACCAGCGGTATGCTTGTCTTTTGATATGACCGCCTCTTGTTTCTGCTGGTCTTCAAGGTGGTGAGAAATTACACAGAGCACTCGGGAAAGCCTTTTCAAAGGCTTTTTAGCATTTCTTTCTTCACCATGGAAAGACTATAGTGTTAGCTCTAGTCGGGACTGGGTTTAAGTGCCACTAACCATGTGCCAGCTAAGTGGTAGGAAGCCAGTGTCACTGTCTGCATGCAACCCCATCCATTATGATGACAGGAATAACATGCCTCAGAAAGAAAGTGTGTCTTGTGAGGGGAAACAGAGAAGACAGCAACACTCAAGTCCTCCTTGTCAGAGCACAAAAATAACCCAATCAGTTAGATCATCCACCTCCAAAACTGTGATTAAGGGGCTGGACAGATAGCTCAGTAAAACAAGTGCTTGCCTGGCAAGCGCAAGGGCCTCAGTTCAATCCCTGGTTCAAAAATAAAGAAAGAAAATAAAATAAAACTAAAAAAGAAAGAAGGAAGGAAGGAAAAGAGAAGAAAGAAAGAAAGAAAGAAAGAAAGAAAGAAAGAAAGAAAGAAAGAAAGAAAGAAAACCATGATTAAGTGTTCACTGCATAAGAGAAAGCCAAGGAAATGGTGGCATCTGAACACAGAGGGAAGGACCCTCGCAGTGTCCCCAGCTGTGTGTGGGAAAGGGAAGCCCCAGGGAATGAGCCACTGTGTGCCTTTTCACTGCCCTTCTGTGCTATTGCAAAGCTGTTCTCTGACAATAAGGACTTCATAAAACAATTAATTACCCAAGGAGGAGAAAGCAGGTATTTTAAATATTGTTGAAACTATAGCTGGCTAGAAGTCTAAAATATTCCTCGACTTCTCCAGAGCTATTTATTTAAAAAAAAAAAAAGTATGCTATTTGAGTTATGAAATAAGCATATGGAGGATTTAACATATACCAAGAATGTTTCATTATAACTGCTGTGAATATGAATATTAGAAGAGAGACTTATTAATGCATTTATTTAGACCTCAGGGTCCAATTCCTTTTAAATGCCTTTATATAATGAAAAAGTAAGGTAAATTGTTTGGGAAGTCAGGATATCTAGGGATAATATTCTCAGTCCACTCAATCCACTGGACACGCTTAGCAGATCACTATTGTCCCACACCCCTGGCAAACGTCAGGAAAAATGACACTTTTAAACCGCAGTGGTTTAAATAATGACTTCTGAGAGTGTTTAAGGAGCTTTAAGTATTCCACGAAATCGAATGTTTATTTCTTCTAGACATTACACAACTTACTATTAAGCATTTCCTGACAGACTACAAGAATGTAAATATTACAGCATTGTTATTCCTATGGGAATAAGAGGCCTGAGGTCTATTGGAATTAGTGATCATTTTAATATTCTGAAACTGTTTTAGCCCAAAAGTCTGAGCATTTTTTCATGTCTTTTATCTTCTCCTCTTAAATGAGGAGCAGGGATCCAAAAGTCATCGGCATTGGCACCGATCAACCGCCAAGAGACATTCGCCAAAGCGGACCCTTGCGCCCAGCGCTAGGAAACCCTACTGTAGCAACCGTACATCTATACATGTACATTTATACATGTATAAATCAACTGTAGGGAAGTGCTCGAAGTGCCTAACTTCCAACCAGTGCTCCCAGTAACAGCTGAAATTTAAAAACTGTTAAAACAGCTATAGAGCATACCATCTTGTTGGGGGCGCCTTGAAGCAAAGGTTACCAATGAAATAGAAGAGGAAACAAGTGTGCCTCTGTGGCTGGGTGTCATGGTGGTCTGGCGTGGCCTAGAGGCAAGCAGCACATGCATCAGAGTCTCTGTACTCAGCAGGGTCACAGTTCTAGATGAAAAATAGTATCCTGTTTTTCCAGTTGCACTCAAACTGGAAATGGCCAGTTGTTATTTTGATGAAAGAAGACACTGCTAACAATGTGCAGGCTGTCTGCCCAATTCTACCTTTGAACAGCTAGTAGTAGACAGGGATTTATTTCAGCAGAACAATTATCCATAGGCCTCCTTGTGTACACATTCCCCCATCTTTGGAATTGTTAGGTGCACAGGCCCCAGTTAGCAACACACTTTAGGGATCTGTCCAAAAAACAAACACAGGGCTTCTTGTTCAGTTGCAGGTGGAACAGTGCTATCAAAGGAACTAAGCTCTAGAAAGTTTCCTCTTTTCCATAGTGGCTCTTTCTTGACCTACTGCATTCTGGGGAGGTGCACCGTGAATTGCCATGCTTCCTTGGACAGGAAGGAACTCCTCCTGGCATACCCACCTAGGTGTCTGGGAACCTTCTTCTGCTATTCCAGTTCTGCTTCCTGACAGCTGCCACCAGGATGGCCTCCACTGTAGCTGGGCACAAGGAGGTGTGCTGCAGTAGTCCAGTCCTTACCACCACAGCAAAGCGCCTTACTACCAGAATGAGGCAAAGAGGTTCACTGCTGTCATGGTGCTGGATGCCCATAAATCATGATGCTTGTGTCTGCTCAGTTATGGGGAAGGCCAGGTGCCATACAGCTGCAGTTTCACTGGAGGGTGTTCAACAGGGAGGGGCCACATCATGACGCAAGAGCTAAGGAGAGGTGCAGGAGTTAGTGTAGACTAACCCGGGTCCCACAAGCACGACCCTATCCTTCTCTGGGAAGAACCCACCAATGACCTCTTTCTAGGCTCCCACATTGCCACACAGGGAGCCAAACTTCTAGGCACCATCCGCAATCAAATCACTGCATACGTCTAGCCTTAGATGTCCCACATTCTTTCTGCCCAGTCTTCTCCTGGGGTCCAATGCAATAGTAATTCCTGGACGTGGGTTCAGCACATGCCACCAGACAGGCCCATGTGCAGTCGTCATTGGTGGCACATTGCAGTAGAATGTAGAAACAACTAGACATATTTGACCACTAGATTTTTGACGAAGGAACCAAAAACATGGTAGAGAAAAGATAGCCTCTTTATAAATGACTCTTGGAAAACTGGTTATAGACCTTCAGAACTTTGAAAAGATTCATAAGTATCACCATGTATTAAACTAAAATCAAAATAGTTTAAATATCTAAATAGTAAAACAAAAACACTTAACATGTTGCAAGATAAAACATACAAATTCTCGAATTCATAGTCACAGGCAAAAGCTTTGTAAACAGAGCACCAGTTGCACCAAAACAAACAAAACCTTCAAAATCAAGTGGGACGATATAAAATTAAAACTTCCGCACAATGAATAAGACAATCAAAACATTCTAGAGACAAGCTACAGAAGGTACATAAAGAAAAAGAATGCAAGCTACACCTTAGACAAAGAACTAATACCTAGATAATATAAAGAACACCAACACTAGCATTCTGCAAATGAAAGACACAATCAAAAAATGCGCAACTGAAATCAATTGGCACTTCTTGGTGGAAGTGGCACAAATGGCCAGGAAATAGATGGAAAACTTCTCAGCGTTTCTGACTGTCTTAGTTACTTTTTGCTCATTGCTGGGACAAATACCCGACACTCAAAATGAAGGAAGGAGAGGTTTATTTAGCTCACAGTTCGTAGAGGCTTCAGTCCATATTCGGCTGGCCCAAGGCTGAGTGGAGCAGGACGGAGAGCATCCATTTCATGGTGGCGGAACAGCAACAAAATGGTGGCAGAAGTAGCCAATCAAACAGGGCAGCAGAGAGCAACAGCAGAGAGCAATAGCTCGAGTCTGTCTCTCTGTCTCTCTTTATATTACATTCAGGCTCTCTGCCTTAGCCCCCGCCTTAGGCTATACCCATAATCCCAGAAGTACTTCGACCCATAATCCCATCAGTACTAAAACCCATAATCCCAGGGATCATGGATCAAGTCTCAAAACTCTAGAAGTCCCCGCCCAATGACTACATGAGGCTTTGGGGGGACAACTAGACATAAACTATAACACTGACCATGACAGAAATGCAAATTGAAACAAGATTTAGATGCTTCCTATTCCAGAAGAAGGGCCATCATCAAGAAATCAAGTAATGGGCGTATAAGATAGCTCAGCAGACTACAGTGCCTGCTTAGGCAATCACAGGGACCATGGTTCAAACCATCACGTGTTTCATTGGCTCCACCCTGAGGCATGCTGAGCTGGCCAACTAGACCAGGCGTGGTGGTACATGCGTGTAATCCCAGTGGCAGGGAGGCTGAAAAGAGGAGAATCACTATGAGTCTGAGTTGTGTAGTGAGAGCCTGAAACAACAAAATGCATTTTAAAAAAAGAAAAAGAAATCAAATAATAGCAAACGCTGGTGCAGCTGGGGTCAGGGAACCCTTCCATATTCTTGATGGGTATGCAAGCCACCGCAACCCGTGTAGAAGGCAGTATGGAGGTTTCATAAAATAACAAAACTAGAAGTTCCATTTGACCCAGCTGTTCTCTTCTAGACAGTTTCCCTTAATGATGAAAAGCACCATATTATATATACACACCCATGCTTATAGTAGCACAACTCACAATTGCTAAATCTTGGAAATGGCCTCTATGCCCACTGACAGGTGAATGGATAAAGAAAATGTGGTATTTATGCACAACAAAGTACTATGCTGCCATAAAGATGGACAAACGAGTCATTTGTAGGAAGATGCATGCACTTTCAAATCACAATGTTAAGTATAATAAGTTAGGCATACACATTTAATGTTCTACAGCTACTGGACCCTTAACCTTCTATGAGGAGGAAGTGGTCAAAAGGCTACTTCAGCTACAAACAAGAATAATTTCTTAAAGCACAGGAAAGTGGTTCAGAGAGCAGATCCCAGAGCCTCTAATGGAAACAAGGGAAAAGAACAATAGCTTAAGGTACAGCTTGAGGGGAATATATGTGAACCCTCGTCCAAAATATGCCCCTCACCTCGAGTAACAGATCTGAGAACAACCCGCGTCCCATTGGTGAGCCCCTCATTCCACAGCTTTACAAGGAAATGCATACTGCAGTTACTGTGTCCAGTGGTGTGGGCTGGGGAATGAAGGGACCCAGTCCTCTTAGTTCACTTGTGCGTGGACCAAGAGGCGCCAGAATGAGTACCTGCACAGAGGAAGCTTGACTCAGAGCTAGCGCTGATGCAGCGATAACAGCCCCGATGGTCCTTGGTAATCCGGCCCTAGTGACATAGTGAAGCAAGCCTCTGTAGATGCATACGTTGCTGGTCGAGGGGATGTAAACAGTTATGTGCAGATAGAGAACAGGAACGGATCTCGGCATGGAGTAACTGACAGATCTCCTATCTGAATGTACTTATACTACATATAGAACTCCAAATTTGATATATTAGTGACTGGGGACATACAAAGAAAAACCGTCTATATTATCCTCTATCATGGCGTTTCAGCTACATAAGGATAAAGACATACAGATAAAAATGCTACGAATAAAGGTAGAATTTCACCAGAGCTAGCTGCTACAAATGAGAAATACACAGCATTATACAGTAAGACAGGGACTGAAGCTTAGCTCTCAACAGTGAACAAAAGACAAGGCTGAGGAGGGAAGCAAGACAAGAGTTCCTATGCAGAAAGTTCCAGAGAACATGATTTTTTCATACTGTGTTGCTTGAAAGAAGTCTAAGCAGTCTCAGGCCAAGTTATGAAGGACGACCCATAGACAGTGCCAGTGCTACAGCTGGAAAAGAACTTGATGTTCAATACTATTGCTTTAAGGCAAAGCAAAGAGTAGATGGAAACTTGCATCTTGGAAACCCTTAATTCTTGCCTATTGAAGTAAACAAAATGTGAACGTTTCAGCAGCGAGAACGCTGGCTTGCTGAATGCAGCCTTCACCTTGGCATTGCAGAGTGTTGCTCTCTATATATTCCTTATTAACCTAAGGATGCTACCTGTGAGCTGACCAGACCTATTTCTGTAATTATTACTGAGAACATCGGGCATAGTGGCGAATGCCTATAACCCTAGCTCTTGGAAGGCTGAGGCAGGAGGATCACTGTGAATTTAAGACCAGCCTGGGCTGAATGCATGAGTTCAAGGCCATCTTGTACTGTATGGTGAGACTCTGTCGCAAAACAATTATGACTCATAAATACAAAAAAAAAATAAATTATACGTATTAAAAACAAATTATTTATATTAAATTATTTGTATTAATTTAATTGTTTTAATTGTTTAATTGTTTTGTCTCATTTGTCTTAAAATTATTGCTTATGAGTTTCCTTCAAACAAAATTTCCTCCCTCTGTATGAGACAGCTTTTCTGATGGCTGTGCAGTGGCTGTAAATGTAGTGTCCACAGTGACCCATGAGACACCCCCATCAAGGAAGCTCAGTGGAAACACATGGCAGAAATTGCCATGATGTCTGTTAAGAAAAGGAGAACTTTCACTAAGTACCAAGAGAAGTAACTCCAGGTTGCATGCGCAGTAGCCAGCTTCTCTCAGAGCCTGAAGATTTTTTTTTTAATTTTTATTTATTTTTTCTTGTTTCAGAACCTTTATTTGTTTGTTTATTCACTCATTTTTTATGGCCGGCACAGGCCGCCCCGAGGGCAAGGCTAGCACAGCATGTGGTGCCGGGGATCGAACTGCAGTCCCTGAAGCCGCCCAAGCTCCCAAGCAGGTGCTTTAGACCACTGAGCCACCCCGTTGGGCCCAGAGCCTGAAGATTTTTATTGAAGTATAAGACAAAGATTAAATAACAGAAGGTGCAGATTCTACAGCAGGGGCTTTCCCCTTCCTCCTTGACAAAATACACCTCCAGGAACCTATTAGGAAGGTGGCTCATCCTACGGTGCATCATGCTGAATTGGTCAGAGTCTGTAAAACCCTGTACACACATTTTGTTTTCTTTTTTAAATCATTTATTTATTTGGTACAGGGGCTCACTATGCAGCTCAGACTCATAGTGACCCTCCTGTCTCAGCCTCCCCAGCACTGGTATTACAGCCGTGCACCACTATTTCTGGTTTGCTTTTTATTTATTTATTTATTTATTTATTTATTTATTTATTTATTTATTTTGTGTGTGTGTGTGTGTGTGTGTGTGTGTGGCATCAGAAGCTGACCTCGGCAAAACTCCAAGGAATGCATCCTTCTCTCTGGCAGAAGGTGAAGGTGGCTGGACCAAAGAATCACCAGATGCCATGTCACTTCCGGTGTGTCTGTGAGGCAGTTTCCAGGTACAATTAGCACCATGTAAGTGAATTCAGCAAAGTTGCGTTTTGCAATGTACGGAGGCCTGGTTCAGCCTGTTGAAGGTATAACAAATGCAAAAGCGTAGAAAAGAGGAATTCGCCATTTTCTTTTCTTCCCTACTGCTGGACCTGTGACATTTTATCTCCTCTCCCTTTGTCCTCAGACTGAGAAGTCACTGACTTCCTCTTTTCTCAGCAGTGACACCCAGGTTTTCCTCGGTCTTCAGTTTGCAGGGAGTGTGACTTCTCGGCCTCCATAACACATGAGCCAATTGCATCAATAAATCTATTTATATATGAGGTCAGATGTCAAAGTACAGTGAATGCTTCAATAAAAATAATTTATGACAGTAAAAGGCATATTTCTATCAGTCCTCCTCAAAATATCCCCCCTCACTTAGAACATGCTTTCTTTCACTCTCGCTGCTCTTTGAAACCATTCTGGAAATCCTCTTGTGTGAGTCTCTTTCACTGCATAGTTCTGGCGAATTGGATTTCCTAAACAGATTCAAAACATTGACCTGTCATGATCATTTTGAACTAAGGGAAGAGCCAGAAGTTCTGCAGTGCCAGACCGAGTGAAGGAAGTAGATAAAGCCTCATGGTCATGCTGTTGTGAGTCTGACCTGCCATTGGATGGCGTTCAGTGGCATTCACCATGTTTTTGACACGTTTGCTAATGACACTAGTGTAAAAGGACTGCGAAAACTGCCAGAACATGTTGAGAATGACAGGATCAGTGTGTTCAAACCGAGGCAGAGGATTGTGAGGGAGAAGGTTGACAATAGGTCTCTTGTAATACTATCAGACAAGATCAGGCACATCCAGGGGAGTACTGCAGTAGACTCTTATAAAAAAATTTTTTTAAATCTAACCGTTTGCCATGTATTTTGATTATCCTGGATATATAACATAGCATATATATTTTGTCATATATATTGCATATATAATATATATGTATATGATAATATGTAAAACATTATGTATATATTATATGCACACAGTCATGCACACTTATTATGTTTCTGTGGACCACCCTGATGAACACAGATGCCAGCTATCCATGGGCCTCTTGTGAATGAAAAATGTTCATAACACAAAGTCATTGGCCAGAATCAGTACAAAGGTTTCCTAGGTTACTTTATGGACCAGCTTATAAAAAAGTGTTAGTCTCACAGAATCCAATTTATCAACTAACTTATGAGCTTTTCTACTAAATGGGGAATAAAAACAGCCCTGGAGAAGCCCTTATTTAATCAAACAACAGGAACCTCCTACAAATACACATTAAACTTTCCACAAATAACAAACCTTAATAGTACATGCCAGCTTATGGAGCTGAAAGTGTCCTGCATGGATAAAGCATATAACCAATATGACTGAGCTGCAAGTTTGCATTTATTAAATAGAACTTAACATATACTCCCTCATGAGTTGTTTAGACTGTCATTACACGCAAGAGCAGTTAGCATAACTGCAACATACGCACGCCACACTATTAATGAGAATATCAGTGCCGACATTTCCACCATTGCCCTTACTGTGTGGGCCATGTATGGCGTCTATACAGTACCAACCACACCTAGTTTTTCCTGGGTTGTTTTTAACTTGCTCATTTCCAAGTGTAGCAAAGGCTGACCTCTGAAAGGTGTTACTGCACACACCTCATCACCAGTCGCCAAGGTACATTCTCCAATAAGCTCTTTCATTTTCAAACTTCTTTTACCTCTAAACTTTAACAACTCCTTGGGGAGGCGCGTTCACAGCCCAAGAGCAGCGCAGCAGCAACGAAGCCATTGAACAGAAAGCGAATGCCATGGCCAGAGCCGGGACGTCCCATGGCCTGCATATAACATGTTCTTTATGACTACAGCAAAAAGAAAATGTCCTTGAGAAGTATTAAGATGCAGACACCCGCTGGCCCTGCCATGAATTGAAACCTGCTTGTTCATCAGGGTGTGGGCACGGAAATGTGAAACAGTCTACCTCCATGGTGACTTGCTGCGTGCCATGGCTTGAGTCTGATCGGAATGTGTCCCCAAAGGGTCAGGTACTGTGGTCCCCACTTATGGTGACAAGGAGTTATTCTGACACCTCTAAGAAGGAGGTTCTAGTAGGAAGAGGTCAGGTGGTCAGGTCTCTGAGGAAGTCAGGTCTTGGGAAGGACTCGAGGAGCTCTGATGGGACTCCTGAGCTCTTAACAAAAGAGAGGTATAAGTGAGCCCGGCCCCGGGTCACCGGCTGGCTTCTGATCTCTTGCCACCACCAGGATGCCATCTGCCATTACATCCCCTACCAGAGGCCAATCAAGAGGGACTGACCTTAGACTTTCACTTTCATATTAGTGAGCTAAGTGAGAATTTAAAAAATGTAATGCCAGACAAAACAGAAGCTGGTCTGCTGAGCTGGGGCGCCGCCAGAGGGAAAGTGAAGGACAGAGTCCCCGGCTGTACACCGCGCACGCAGGTAACCGGGCCAGGCCTTCCCTTCTCAGCATCTCCTATGATCGTCCTTACCTTCACAAAAGAATTGTCTCCAATGTATTGGCTATCTTAAACTCATTTAAAGAATGTCAAATATATTTTTTCCAGCTATACGAAAGACAGTATGAAGAAGGACCTACTTCATTAAACCTCCACATTTGGGCTTTACAGTTTTGAAAACTGTGAAATTTGAAAAACAGTTGTAAATATGTGAATATCTTTCCAGGAATGAAGAAGATAGAAAGAACACACAGTGTTTTAGGATGCTCTATGTATTTTGTTCTCAGTTCTTTTGAAACTGTAGCAAATATGAATTGAAAATAGCAAATTAAGTATAAAAATAACACATTAGCAGTTCTTTCTTTAAAAAAATAATGCATTCAAGGTCTGAGTTCAAAGTGTGTTCCTTTATTTAAAGAAAATGTCAAATATCAGAGCAATTTAAGGATCAGCTGGTAAACAATGTATAACAAATGACATCAGTAACTAGTTAAAAGCCCCGTAAAAATAACTTATCCTGTCTCTTCACGTGATGGGATTAATTAAGAACCTCTGAAACACTGAACTGTTGATTCACAAAGACATTCTTTGAAAAGAACTAAATAATCTTCTCTGAACTCCACCCCTAAATTAACTTTTTGTTTAGAGTGAAAGGTTAAAAACATGACCAGATACTCTTCATGAGTTCAAATGAAGGTCACAACCTCAAGACTGCAATAATCTCATACTGTTTGACCCAGAAGGTTCTTTTTAAATCATTTTATCTTCCTAAATGTAGGGAAAGGAATCATCCACAAATTTAAATCCCTGGCTCTGCATCAAGAAGAGAAAATTAAACGATTTGGTAAATCCTACCTTGAGTTACTTTTTTCAATAAAGGGGAATCTTCCTGAGGAGAAATGAAAAAGTCTTGCCTGGTGGAGGAGGAAAACCTGACTGACATATATTAGTGGTTTAATTAGTGCTAAGTACATATTGGGATTAACTTATGGTACATCTAAAAATAATTGTGTAATTATTTTACTCTCGTCTTTTCTCCTATTCTAACTGGGCGAAAGGAGAGAAGTTAATTGATAATTCAGTCTACAACGGCAAATGAAATTCCAATGTTTCATTGGGCCAGTGACACATGTCCAGGCCAGAAACGTGTGAATGTATGCAGAGGAACAGGGTTTGGGAGAGGCAAAAAAAAGATACAAGAGGCCCTGAGTGGGTATGCGATGGAATGACTTCTCAAACTAAAACTACTGCTAGTCAGTTGGCTTTCCTGAAGAACACAACAGCGTATAGTGAAAGGAACACCACAAACACCAAGAATGACATGACAGTTCAGACCCAGCAGCTGAGATACAAATGGGATTTTAAGTTGTATCTCTAGTGTCAATGATAACACCTAACTCATAATAGGCTATCAGTAGATACTCACTAAGTAGATCACTGAACACAGGAGAGAACAACAATATTTTTCCGTATGTAGACATTTTGCAAATAAGGGAGCTCAAAACAGGCTTGAAAAGGTCATTATACAGAGACCTTTCAAAAATATTGATCTAGGAACTGGGCGTGGTGGCGCACATCTATAATCCCAGCAGTTGGGCGGCTGAGATAGAAGGATCAGTACAAGTTCAAGACCAGCCTGGGCTACAAAAGAGTGCTCCAGGCCAGCATGAAGTGCATAGAGAGACCCTGTCTCAATAAATAAATAAATAAATACATACATACATACATACATACATACATACATACTTATCCATGGAAAAGAAATACATACTGTGCATTATGATGAATAAAATGTGAGAGAAAATAGATCTTTCTAGAAATAAAGCATGTAATGACAGGTATTGCTCATGGCACTGCAGACCCATTCCCTGGGGTATCCCCTGAGGGCCCTGTACATCAGTGAAGGGAGGCATCCTGTCATCTGCAATGTCCTCTCACATTCACCTGGAAATCTGAATAAGCTCAAAAACTAGACAGTTTACCTGTCTGGGGATGACAAAATTGATAACAAAATATATTTATATCAATATAGATTGAAGAACAGTGTGATTTATGTTTATGCTTCTTATGTTTTTTTAAAAAATCAATATGCAGAATTTATGTCTTTGCCTCTCAAGATGCAAAAATAATTACAAACAACCATGCTGAAAGTTACTCTGTCTCTCTCTCTCTCTCTCTCTCTCTCTCTCTCTCTCACCATCCTTGAAGACCCACCCAACATTGAGCACAAAAGCCAATATGTCTGCCTACTTCACCCCAACCCTAAACACCTGGCAATGAATTCTGCACTTGAAGGTGCTGCCTTCCATCTAGCTTGTAGGTAGTTTGGGCAGAGCAGCACAGTCCCCAGCAAAACCGGGGACTCTTTCCTCTCTGCCCTAGAGTTACAATGGCACTGGAGACCACTACCCTTTGCAGCACATTTATATCAATATAGAAACTCGGCTCCAAAGGATCTTTATAAGTGCTGAGCACACCTCACTGGTTTAGACTTGGGTTACAGAGAATCAAATAAGAACTGGAGATTTTTAAGCTTCACTAGGGAAGGGAGATAATAGTAGCTGCTTTAAATTGCAAGACCCGCTTGAAATCTGGAGAAGAAAATGTTCCACTTGTAAATACTGCAAATTCTGCTGCAGCAATGCTTAGCTGAGAAACTTAATGTCATGTTGGAGAAACTTAATGTCATGAAATACCTGATTTGAGAATTTCTGTTACTACAGTATTACAATAAAGTTATTACAAAGAATTTGGGTAAGACTAGAGGAATGCAAGGGTTTCTTTGTTGTTCTTTGTTTGTTTGTTTGTTTGTTTTACTGGGAACCATTCTATGCGCTCTGTTTGTAGAGACTTCCTTCACCATTACCATACCCCTCAGAGACAGATCATATCATTATGCCTCAGGAAACTGAGGTACAAGGGAAGCAAAACTTACCCAAGGACATTATTAATTGATAAAGAAATGATTTGAACCCAAGTAGTAAATTGCAGAGCTTGTGCTCTTTACCACTCAGCTAAGCCATATTTCTGGATTAAAATATCTCCAAGAGACATCCTATAAAAGTACAGAAGAGTAAAACCACCTCAAACCAAGGGCAATTGTGAGTTAAACCTTATATTTTTCACAATTATAGTTGGTCTGTAAGAAGCATAATGTGTTTTGCTTGACTTGTGGTTGCAAATGTTTAGTTCCTTAAAGTATCATTTTCAACTCTGAGGTTGGATGATGGTTTTTGCTCTTGAGCAGAAATAGTGCATGTCGATGTGATAATAGTATTTATTCTATTAAATCTGCATCCAAATATTTTGAGGAAGTCATTTAAAAATAGACATTCAAAAACGAACTAGACAAAGAATAAAGTGGCCTAGTTTGCACTATGATTTGTATACCTGCCTTCCTAAAGTTAGCAGCTGAACATTCTTAAAATTGCTTAGCCTGGTTCATCACCAGTCCCACTCCCAACTTCAAAACCAATTCTGGCCCAGGAAGAGGGGGTTGTAACAAAGGGACAAGAAAAGTGGGACAAAGCTGTGGCTATGGGCTCTTCCTTGCGCTCATACTTACCTTCCTAATCACTGTTTCCTACTCAGCAAAAGTCTTTCATTTGCATCCTCAGTGAATCAAGTCCCATCCTCAGTTGAATGAATGACATTCTTTACCTGTTCCTCCAGCTTGTTTATGATTAGGTCACCTGGTGACTTCACCATCATCCAAAGACAATACGGAAGAATGAGAAGGCCTGGGACCAATTCTTAGATTTGGTAGTTACTACCTAAGTGAGCAAATTTACGAGTTACTTGAGTTCCTTAACATTTATCTATTGCATCTTGCTGTTCCTCCTCCCCATAATGATGAATCTGGGTAGACTGCTAATGTCTACTGACAAGGGTTATCTCTAGCACAATCTGTATCCCCAGAACCAAGACAGCGTTCATAAGAGTGATGTGCGTCGCCATAAAAGACCGAGTCCTTCTCCAGTTGATGTTATAGATGTTCCCACAATGAATCCCAGACTCGCATGCTGCTTAGCCCACACACCTAGATGTACCTTGACCTCCAAGGTCACACCATCGCTGCCACAATTTGCAGCCGGGCTCCACCTCAAAAAACCACATGGACTTGATTTGATATTTTTCGTCTGATTCACTTTTTTCTCCCTCCGCCTCTCCCAACTAATATAAAGCTCAAAGCACCAACATAAAAATTAAATTTTGCTCTCCTGGTCAGCTTTCTTTTTCCCATTCGATAGTTAACCAGCACTAAAACCTCTGAGGCAATCTTCCAGACAAATGCTGTTGGCTGTACTGGGACGCATGGGCAAACGGGCTCAGAAATGGGCTGGTACTTTCCCTAGCGGAGCCACATCGCGTTATGAGCTGGCAGAAAGTTAGGTCAGACACGGCCAACACCTGGAAAACTCACAGAGGCATCCAAATACCGTCATCTGTGGCAGAAAACCGAAGATGGGAGCTCAATTTCCTCCACGCTACCCACTCCAACAACAGTTGGATAAGGAGACACCGGCACTCACCGCACTTGCGAGTGGATCATCAGAAATCTTGTCATTTGGGACGCGGCCATGATGCAGCACCAAGATAGCGATGGAAATCCATGACCCCAAAGCTGTCAGGGCCACACCATGACCTTGATGTGTCCCCAGTTGGAACCCTCCATGACATTCCTGTTAGTCACTGGGTCTGTTCCATGAGAGTCATAAAAGTAGCACTCTGCAAGGCAAGTACTAGTGCCAGCTCTCTAGCCCTGGCTGGGCTCCGGCCTTCAGATGCTGAGGCAAATCCAGTCAGATGGTAGCATTCTGGGAACAGGGCTTGTGGCAGAAGCAATTGTACTACTTTTATGATAATCTACAGCAGGCAAAAGGATGGAAAGTAAAACTGGGAAATGCAGCAATCCAGCAGGTACTTAGTAAGCGCCGCGGGTGCCGCCCCTGCTCCCAGTAACGCTAGTCATGAAACCGTGGTGGTGCCTGGCCTCTGCCTTCCAAGGACATTGAAAGTTACCTGTGCAAATACAGAGAGGACCTGAGAATCTCAGGTAAGAAACTTCGGTGAGAGCCACAGCTGTCTTACTTACATTGTAGAGCAAATAAGTTAAATTTCCAAACCTTGACTTCCTCATCTACATAAAGACTTATTCTTTAGAACACAGAAAAGGGAAAAGTGAATTGCTGTGTGGGTTAATAATATGGTAGAATGGTGTTCAGTGAATTTTAAATGGGATATATTAAAAGTATTTAATAAACAGCAACATTAAGAAGAAAAAAATGTAAGTAAATATCTTTCTGATTCAAGGAGTAGGAAAATAGATTTAAAACATAACTCAAAATGTATAAATGATAAATCCGAAAAAAGGATTAAGTAACATGATAGTTAAGAATTTCAACTGAACAAGAGACAACAAATGTGAAAGTTAACATACAGATGACTGAGAAAAGATATCAAATAGAAGGATGGCAGATTTTTTAAAAAAGGATACTGACAAAATCTGATACAAGTAAAGTAAAATTACCCAGAATTTAGCAGGAAATTCCACATATTAATAAGAAAGATACAGAAAGTTACCAAAACAAGCTCTTCACACAAGGTACTCGAATACCAAAGATTCAAACTTACTTCTATTAGAGAATTCAAATTAAAGTAAAAATGAGATCTCTACTTGAAGCAGGTCACATAAAAAAACCTAAGCATCACTACATGTAGCACGTTCTGTAGAAAACAAAACCCTCAGTGCCCATGACTGGTGGTTAGAAGCTATTCTATAATTACTTCGTAAATGAAATTCAGTGTTACATTTCTATCCAGCAATCCCACTTCGAGATATATTTCACCTTATATAGCACCGTAAAAGGACATGTTTAATGTTGGTTCTGTGCTATTGGAAATAGTTTACTTTCTCTCAGTTAAAATTAAGCAAATGTACATTGTGAAATAGTACACAGCTTGTACACTATTACATGAATTAACATAGACATAAAATCACAGGATTGAATAAAAGATGCAAGAAACAGAGTATGTATACACTAATACCCTTTATGAGAGCTCATATGAAGCAGATGGCATGTTATAAGGCCAAAGAATTTAAGAATTGCATAAAATGTTTGTCACAACAGTGAGATAATCACTTTGTTCACCTTTGTATCTTTAAAACCTAGCGTCAAGTTTGGTACCAAATAAGTATGTTCTGTGCAAATCAATATTCAATGTGTGGAGCAAAAGTCATCTCTCTGTTTGCACAAATGATCTCAGAACACAAAAATAATCTGGTTGATAGGGAAGACAAGGTCAGGTTCAGATCAGCACATTTTGACCTTGAGGTCATAATTGTTATCAAGTACTTGATCAAAATCTGGAAGTCAGGAAATATTGAGGCTTGGTCTCATCTCCTAATGATATTTTATTTATTTATTTATTTATTTATTTATTTATTTATTTATTTTTCTTGTTTCAGAGCCTTTGTTTGTTTATTCACTCATTTTTATGGCCGGCTCAGCCCACCCCGAGGGCAGGGCTGGCACAGCACGTGGGGCCGGTGATCAAACCGCGGTTCCTCCCAAGCCTTCCCAAGCAGGCGCTTTAGACCACTGAACCATCCTGCCGGGCCCCCCTAATGATATTATAAAAAAAAAAAAATTAGAGGAGAAAAATAAAGAAACAAGCTGAACAACAATGGGACCAATGTATGGTGATTGTATGGCAATCTCAACATATTAAAATAGGTGATGTTTGTTGGAAAGGGAAGAAGAATTGGTTGGTAGAGTGAAGGGTTATTAAAGAGCATCTGTGGAGCAAAGAGTGGGGGAGAAAGGGCTGTAATAATGGAAGAGAATACAAAGAATGAAAATGCTAAGCTGTATCTTTTTTTTTTTTTTTTTTTTTTTGTCTTTTTGAGACAGGGTCTCGCTATGCAGTTGAGGCTGGTCCTGAGCTCACTTTTGTAGCCCAGGCTGGTCTCAAACTCGCACCAATCCTCCTGCCTCAGCCTCCCGAGTGCTGGGATTACAGGCGTGAGCCACCACGTCCGGCTAATAACTAAGCTGTATCTTAAGAAAAAAACTTCAAAATAAGCCAAACCTGTGTTTACTCTAACTACCTGAGAACAAAGCAAAAATCAGCATTTCTGTAGACCGGAGACATGAACAAAAAGGCCAGAAAAAAATTAGATCGAAGAAAAATACTCTATCCTTAATCCGAAAGCTGAATTACCTAAAGAAGACTCTGAAGTCCAATAAATTCCCAACCAACTTTAATTTAACGTATCCTAAGAACCACTGCTCTCAAGTTATTTCCCTGATTCCAGTCTGCCATTGGCCAGAAGCAGAAAGGGACCCAAGACAAGAATAACCCTAAGATTTACTACTATTGAGCACCATTCTCCTGTTTTAGCTCCACCGGGTGCAACAACTGTTTCTCCGAAAGGAGCAAAAGGAAAAAAAAAATGTAAAAAGAAAGGCTCCCACCTGCATTCTTGGAGGAGGACCTACTTCTAAAAGACAGCGTAACTCGTCGCTTTGCTCCCAAACAGGCATAGGTCACTGTGCCTAAGAACTACACCCCCGTGACATTTGCAGTTTGTATTCCTTAAATATTCATCCTGTGTTCTCTGATGGGCTTAAAAATATTAAAGAGCCAGGCAGATAGCTCAGTGGCATAAGCGCCTGCCTGACAAGTGCAAGGTCCTGAGTTCAATCCCTGGTACCCCTTGAAAAATAAAAAATAAAAATATCAAAATGTTCATTGTGAAAGTTAAGCAAGCCACAAAGAGAAATTTAGACAAGAAATATTTTCCAGATATATTACAAAAACTATATAAAATGATTAAGAACTGGTTTGTTGCGGGGGTACATTGCTGTCTCAAATTCAAATCAGTGGGTAAAGAAGCATGACATTTTAAGGTCAGCCCATGATGACAGTCAAGCCAGACTAAGAACGTCCACTGTTGAAATGTCCCCTCATCCTAGTTGGAAATGCGAAGAAGGTAATACTCCCTTCAAACTCAAGTACATTTATAAAACTTTTATGCACTATTATCTGCTAATGTAAAATTAATGGAATGTATTGGTTTTTGTCTATGTGAAAGAGGTATGAGAATAATTGTTTCAAAGTGGTTAGACTCACCATAGGCTCAGAAGACAAGCTTCTCCTGCCCCAAATTTCAGTCCACAATCTGTGCAAGGATATGAGAAAGATGTCCTAGGGAAGAATGTTCCTGACTCTGAAGTGTTGAAAAGCAATCATTTCACATCTTTTCAATATAGCTGGAATAGAAATGAACGCCTATGGATTCCTTGCCCTTTGCCGGCCATATTCCTCAAGTGCCGAAGGATTCAGGACAAGATTAAGAGTCACTTACAAGAGCTAGTGTTGTCCTGCCCAGTACTACACTCGGTAGGAATGCCCCCCCCCCACACACGTAATGATGTTTTAGTTAAGAACTGACTGCTAACATGACGGTGTTCTGGTGTCACCTAGTGATGCTATAGCCATTGTGGTATCGTCCTGGCACAAGGCCCTGCTCACACGTATTTGTGGTCATGCTGGTGTAAACACACCTGCTGGGCTGCCAGTAATACATGGGTATAGCACCTACAAATATATACAGTGTGCAGTAATGATGATAATAAGCAATGACAGTAGTGTCATGTGCATTTACTATGTATACCTTTTAATCATTATTTTAGAGTGCATTTCTACTTATAAAAAAAAGGAGTCTGCACTGTAAATCCAGCAGCAACCTTATAAGTCCCTTAATTTGCCCTTTGATTATATTATCATCTGTTGTACTTACTTTAATCTCACATGGTTTCATTCTTATAGTAGGCTACACTACTTAGAATGGCACAAGTACATTTCTCATTGACAAGGACAGGTAACCATACTTATATCCTTGAAGGAAGTAAATTAGTGAATGAAAAACTATTGTTAGAAATTCTATTCCCTTAATATGACCACACACTGGATTCTTTCTGAGAATATGAAGTTGTACGGGAGATGACATCTCCTCAGTCCAGATGCATGCAACGTGATTCGTGCTGCTGTGGTACAGAGAAGTCACTCACTGAATGTCCGAAGGAGCAGAAGCCAGAACTTGACAGATTCCAAGTGAGAGTACACACTCTGAAGACCAAAGTCGCCATCAAACTTTGCTTCCATTCTCCATCTATCCTTCCCTGCCAGCTTGGGAGTCTTTCAGGCCTATCAAGTGGGCAGGAAATTACAGGACTAGACCTCTTGGTAGAGGGCTGCAGTAGAGGAGAACATCACCAGGGCTGATGGCAGAGACTTCCTCAGGAAGAAGGATTCGGGGCAGGTCTGACGACCAACATCAAGAATGGGAAGTGGTTTTTGAATGTCTTACAAATTTTCTTATTGTTTTGTTTTGTTTTTTCCTTTAAATCAATCTTGTATATTTATATCTGGTAATCTGAACAACTAAATTGAAGTTAACATTGTGTAATACATCAACCTTTGTTGAATTCCTACTACTTTGTTTAGTGAAATTTTGTATGTTTCTAATACTGTTTTTTCTATCATTATTGTGTATTTTTTTAAAAAAATAAAAAATAAAGAAAGAATGGGAAGTGAGGAAGATCCTTGTGGGAATGATGGATAGAGGGTTGAATTTGGAGAGTGACTCATTTCCTTATACTTCAAGAGCAGTTGTATTTAACACTGAGCTTTCAACTGACTCTCCCACACCGTGTCTTTTTGATACCCTAACGTTTTAGTCAGTCAGAATCCAAAGGTTCCAATTATAATACAATGACGTTATGAAAGGTTACTCAGGAAAAGAGTGGTGTGGTACAGTGACCTCAATCATTCATGCACTGAGGCAGCCCGGAAGTGGTGCAACTAAGAAAACCTGATCACAAAGGGCCCTGTGTGATCTGCAGAGCAGAATGTATTGCATCTGAAGAATAGGGGTGTCCGACAGGGGCGTGGCTATCTTGAGAACAAGTTTCTATAGAAGATAACTCATGAGCAGAAGTCGCTGTGGTCAGAATTATATTAAAGGAGTTGGCTTTGAGAGCATGAAGAAATGACAGAAGGACTAACAATTGTTTAATGAAAGGCTGCACCCTCATAGACACACATTATCTCTTTCCTAGTACAGCACACATTCAATGTCTTCAGTAATAGATCCTGAGCCCTTTCAAATTTTCCAAATTTAAAACTACGCACATAGAAAATTACATTACTTCTATATTGTAATTGAACAGTGTATTAGCAACCTCACTCAAATCTTCTGAGGGTGAATTAAGATTTTCTATTAGGTACAGACATGATAGGTCATGCGGGTTCTCTCTTCACCAGCTAAGAGTTGTTCTCCCATAATTCAGCACCACATGAGTTATTTTCAAAATACTTCCTCAAGAAAATCATACATTTTTGTGGTTCTTGGGCTGTTAGAACTAATCATCACATTACTGGGTTTAGGTAATGGTAGTCGATGAGCTATCTAACACAACAGCTATTTCTCATTCAAGTGAAGATTGTTATGGGTCAGCTCCTAAGGGTGCCTTCATGCTATACAAACCCTCAGTGCTCAGTGCCTCCTGCACAACTAGTGAGTAGGTGGAGAGAAGAATTCTGACATAAGCAATTAAATGCTTTTCAAGAGAATAAATTGTATTCCTTTTGCTCCTAAATCATTGGTCAGAAAAGTTCAGATGAACTTAAGCAACAAAAAAGTGATCTAGGGATAAAGTCTTCTGTCTTCTGGAACAGGGAAGACTTGATACTAGGGAACAGAGTAATGTGTACCAAACAGAGTAATGTGTACCAGTTTAGATTAGGTTTAAAAACCTAATCTAAAAATATAATGCCCACTAAATCCATAAAAAGGGTGAGAGAGCCATGACAGCTTCTAGTCCGTCCATGAAAACAGTGTGCTCTGCTTATCCTTTGTGACCATAAGAGATGAAAGCCACATTCATGCTGACCCTGAAACTCTTCCAAAGCATGTATGTAAAGCTGCATATTGTTACTAAGTTTCTAATCCCATAAGTGGTGACTGGATGAGAAGCTGGGAAAGAATATTAAAATCAAGATGTGATAATTCAATGACTAACCTCCCTAAAAGATATTTAGTAAGTCTGTATTTTGAGAGGCAGCTAGGTGAATAAATAAATTTTATAGATAAATAAAGGCATCCTTCCATGCACATATATACTCATAGGACAAATAAAAAGATACGGGTTTTTTGGCCTGAAGATTTTAATGAATCAAACTGATAGTAATAGTTTTTAAGAAGAACCAGTCTTTAATTTTTTATAAAAATTATATTTGGTCATTACAGAGTCTCACTAGGCAGCCCAGACTCAGAGTGGTCCTTCTGTATTCAGCCTCCCCAGCACTGGGTTTACAGGTGTGTGCCACTACCCCTGACTCTGCGGCCAGCTCAGCCAACACTGGGGTAGGGCTGGTATGGCATCTGGTCCTAGGAATCAAACTGTGGTTGTTGTGCTTGCCTAAGCTTGCTGAAATAGGAGCTTTAGTCTGCTGAGCTATCTCACTGGCCCCAAAGACTTTAATTGTAAGGAGAACTTTTTTACCTGTTAAAATTTCCAAAAATAAATTGAGTAGTCCTGAAAAATCATAAGTAGAACAACTCTGAAAATACTCATGTACATTCTATAGTGGCTGAGCCAAAGTTCTCAATGACACTTGAGGGAGGGAGGATAAAGGCAGAAAGGAGAGACAGAAAGATAAGAGCGGCCATAGTGCTAAGAACCCCTATAATGCAGTCCTGAAAAATTTCCCCATGAGTTCATACCAAATTATTCATAAGTTAAAAAGATTCTAAAACCTTAGGCAACTTCATGTTGGTGATTTGTAAGATATTGCATGATACTTCAGTTAAAGTAAAATTTGAGGTAAACATTTGTCCCCGTGAAGGTAGAATTAAACTGTTATTGATGTTAATTGCTTTCTTTCCAGAAATTTTTTTCTGAACTTTGCATTTCTTAACAAGATACACTAAGTAAATATACCATTGACTTGTATTTCAAAAACTTTGATATAGGATCAGCACATTTAAGACCTTTAAGTTCTTGTTTGTACTTGTAGAAATGAGGGAGTAACTCCTATACGCTGAAAACACCAACTGGATTAATGATTCTGAAATCATATAAGCCATTGCTATATTACAATTTGAGTAAGACAAAATCCAAAGTCGTTTAGGTAACATAAAATACTGAATAATCGTGAAAATTAGTGGATTGTGAAATGAATGACCACCTACCGTCACCGATGAAGCTGGCCCAAGACTCTCCAGTTTATTAAAGAAGGCGTAAAGTATGCGAGAGTGAAAGAGTTTACAATGCCTGGAGCTTGAAATGCACCCACTCAATTGTTTTCCTGATGTTGTTTGCAAACTATTACAACACAGCACTATCTATTTTACTGGCCATTTGAGTTTTTGCATCAAATAAATCCCTATATTGCTTCATGGCCAGTTTTGTTCTTTCATCGTTTAAATCATGCAGCTTGAATTGGGACTGACTCAGAATCTGAGGCTCCTGGGTGTTTAAGTCTTATCACTGGTGTCATGTTAGTTTCCAGACAGTTGGCTAAATTAATTCTGTCCACTTCATTCTCCAACTCCCCAACTGAATCAGTGTGGTAGCCACAGAGAGAGATCTCCTGCACCAATCTGCGTTCATTTCCCAAATCATGCTGTACTGAGAAGCATCTAGTGACACACCCTGCCTGGGCAGATCCAAGGTCATATGGAAATTTCCAATATTCCTGTATCCATAAGAGAGGATGATACTGAAACCTGCCAAATAAAAGGAAGAACATCTGCTTCTCAATGTGTGTGAGAGCCCAGCAGCACATCAGGAGAGCGTTTATCCAGGTTAACTCTCTTATTAACAATGCTCTCAGCTACTGATGACAGCGTAGTCCTCCCAAGTAGCCAAAGGGTTTTAAGCACCAGTGCACTTAACAGTGTTGTGTGAAAGAAACTTTGGAACGGATAGAAACAGAAAGAAGCAAGAGTATTTTCACCTTTGTGATGTAGATACAGATGAGGTAAAAGGTGATGCAGTGTTTCTTATCAGTTTAGGAAACTATAGAACTGTGAGATGGAGAAAATGAGATCATTTGTGGAAGGTGTAATAGCTTCTTATATACAGAATAACAGGATAACCAAGAAGAAACCATGCTAGAACCAGCTTTTAAAATGAGTTCATTAGGCACACACAGCACTACAAAAAGTAAACATGGAGCTTAGAATCCAAAGGGAAAGATATATTCGTAGAAATAGAACCAAAATAAACCTGTAGGGAAGATAATGGTGTGGGTAGAAGAAAGGCCATAGATGGGAAATGATGAGCCCTAGTCACGTTACCAAGGCCTAAAGGAACAGGGTAGGATGAAGTATTTTGCAAGGAAGAAGGAACGCATGGAGCATAGGAGCCAGGCCACGGGGGACCTGCCAGCCTCACGCCCACTGAAGGTCAAGCTGGACTGGGATGTCCCAAAGGGAAGAGCTCATGGTATCAGCTTCCTAAGTTTTGTAATGGTATGGACAGAGCAGAATCCCACGAGTGAGTGCCCATGTTTCCCAGCCCTTGGTATCCAGGCTCTGCATGGCGTTCTTTCCTCGAGTTCAGGTTGGAGCTGTGATTGCTCTGGCCAGTAGAAAGCAGAAAAGAGTACTTTGCCGCAGTAATTAAGTCCCTTTGTATCTTGATAACTGACCATGGACCACCATTCTCTTCTCTTTTATCCACACTCAGTATCTCCTTTATAGGAGATGAGTAAATTTGGTCTCAATTTTACAGAAATCAGATGGAGGTTATCTGGGATGGCCCTGAGTTATCCAGATAAAATCCTAAGAAAAATGGTCTATGCCTCTCTTGGAGATACATACTACTAGCTTAATTTCACAGATAAAGAAATCAAGGTGCAAGGAGTTCTGGGAACTTATCTCATTCATAGAGCCAATCTGAGTACAGCCTTTATGATCTCAGAGCCTGCATTCTTAGCTACTAAAACTGATTCCTTCTCCAGACAAATATATAGCCATGCTTCAACTATATCTAACAAAATGAATACATCAATCAATGCACACCAAATTATAAGTGGATTAATCATTCTCAGGAATATGCCTCCATGGATATTTTGCTCTGTTGAGCCATTCTATACCTGCTTCAGTTAACCTCTCTTCTCCATTGCATCTCATCCTCTCCCTGCATGCATCCAACTCTGCAAGACATGCTAGTAGAACGCAATGTAAGACATAATTTCTTAAAGCTATAAATGCACAAAGTAAGTGTATGTGTATATGTAAGGCTGGTTAGGGTGATGGCAAACTATAGTGGAACGAATGTTGGACAGTGACAGACAAACACTAGTTAAGTGTTAGGAAGACACTTAGCTTCTCTGTGCTTCAATCATACACTAGCAAGGCTTTTCTGTCCATTACACAGAAAACAACAAAGAGGAAAGAGATTTAAAACCTATAAAATTTTGCACAAGTGGATGTGATTAGCCTAATTACAGAGGTGAGAGTACATGGCATTATTTTCACTACTCAATTATTCAGAATAATTTTAAAAGCGTAAAGTAGGAGTTCCCTAAGAAAGCTTCTTAGCATAAGCATTATAAATTTAATATTTGCTTGATAAACAAAGGAACAAGACTACTCTCCTACCCAAGGTCAACAACGTTTCATTCTGTTCATAATACATATACAATGTTCAAGTTTAAAATTTCTGGTTGGTTTTTTAATATAATTCTACCATTTTTTGACCCAGTATCTCCCAAGATGTATTTGATGGCAAAACAAAAACTACACTTTGAGGTGATTGTAACTACCACGGGGTTCACGGAGACTGTGCAGGTGTATCTGTTTAGCCCCTAGAAAGGAAGCATGAAATGAAGGAATCATGGGTGTATCATGAGAGCTCTTCCAAAAGGCAACGTTTATTTTCAAGTATTTAGATTGCCAAGACAAGCATTTCTCTCCAATGTATAATTCATCAATCTCCTTACTCACTGTAAAATCAATCTGTTCTGTTTGTATGACATAAACAACAAGTCATTTCTCAGGAATGAGGCAGACCATATGTGAAGGTGTTTTAGAAAGACACAACAGGGAATACGCCAATCAAAGAAGCATCTGCATTTTATTTTAATGGCAAATCATATGTGAGTTATAAAAAGGAAAGTGTATCATTTTTATTAAAGAATAACTTTCCTGTATTGTTAGCCCATCCCTTCCCTCAGCAGCGCATTTAGGTCAGCCTCATAAATTGCCTGCCGAGAACACAGAGAGAGCTCAGTGTGTGTGGGCAGCTCCGTGTGGATTCTGCAAACATCTGAGCTTCTGTTCTATCTGCACTTCCTTGGCAGGAGGAAACATACGTTAGTCCATGAAATGGATTTTCCTCAAAATCAGTGCACTCTGATCAATTTATTGATAAATATCAAAGTGTTATACAATGGACAGAAACAGACTCTGAAAATGCTAGCATTGTTCTAGGAAAAATTTATTTTTTTTACAACTAAGGTAGATTGACAGAGAGAGGCTGTGGCTTCCAGCCCCATTTCCACTACTTCTTAGCTCCATGACCTAAGGCAAGTAACTGAACTTCTGTAAGTCTCGGCACGGGAGAACTTGTATAAACCCGCAGGGCTCAGCTGAATCATTCCCCAGCTCCCTTCCTGCTCTGAAGGTGTCTGATTCTCTGGTCGCCTAACCACCTCATTGCAACGGAATAGTCGTGGAAATGTATTCATGTTGGTTGTTACTGAACCTTCTGCCCAGTAGGAAGTTAGAGACCCCCCTGAAAACTATGTTGACTTCTTTAAGCCACTTGAGTGGTATTTGCTACTTCCTGACAGTCAGTAGTGTGACTTTCAGAGATGCTTAACAGGTCTGCTGGCTTACTTCTTTAGAGAAATTGCAGTACAAAGATTAAGACACTGCCTTACGAGGGAGGAAACTCAATTCACTCCGCAGGCTATGAGATTCTGTAGCTCTGCTTACATGGAGAAATGTGTGGTTATGTATGTAAATAGCTGAATGGACATTATGAATTCTCTCCCCAGATTCCTTGGTCTTACATCAACACATTTGTTTTTTAATCTGAAACATAGTAGTTCCCCTTTGTCTACCAAGGAAACATTTTGCAGGGCCCAGTGGGTGGCAGGGGATTCCCAGTGGGGATCAGAGATGAGAACCAGGGGCCCGGCAGGATGGCTCAGTGATCTAAAGCGCCCGCTTAGGAAAGCTTAGGCGGCTGCAGGGACCACGGTTCAATCCCGGGCACCACATGCTGCACCAGCCCTGCCCTCAGAGCAGGCTGAGCCGGCCATAAAAATAAATAAACAAACAAACCAAAGTTCTGAAACAAGAAAAAAATTAAAATAAAATAAAATAATTCTTTTAAAAAAAAGAGAGAGATGAGAACGAGCCCTAGACATACTAGATTTCTTCTATAGGTATAGGCAACAAAGTTTAATTTATTACTCAGGCACAGTCAGAAATTAATAATAGTGGCAGTAAAGCAGTGCAATTATATGCTAACGAAAGCAATGCGTACGTGTGGTTTCTGTGCCCAGATGTCTGGCTGCACTGCTCCCTCACTGCTGTGATGACATGCGCCAATATGGTAAGAGGCCACACGTGAGACAAGAGACCCTGTGACACCGTGTTAGCCAGGGCAGGGCAGCTCACACAGGCATAAGCACAGCGGTGCTCTGTCAGTCAGTCTGACAATGGGGACAGCGAATATGGACCTACCTGGTGTGTGGATAAATCACGTCCTGGGCTGGAACAAGGATGGTGCAAGATGGCACCATGCTGCTCAGAGTAGCGTGCAACTTAACTTATGGATTGTTTATTTCTGTAATTTCCCATTTAGTATTTTTTAGAACATGTAACTGTAATAGCCAACAGAGAGGCTACTGTACAAGTTCTCATGTGGGCATAGTTTCTCCATACAGACTCATGCCTACGTAGTCCCTATGAGTTCTCTTTTTATTAGCTTTCTTATTCACAGAATGGAACAAGTAATGTGTTGTCTATAAAATATCCTTGAAATGTCCTCATGTCCTGATTCCAAATGAGCTATAAAT
Organism: Myocastor coypus; assembly: GCA_004027025.1. Taxonomy (NCBI): domain Eukaryota; kingdom Metazoa; phylum Chordata; class Mammalia; order Rodentia; family Myocastoridae; genus Myocastor; species Myocastor coypus. Next base: position 51,473 of record PVJA010005382.1, read on the forward strand.
GGTAACCATTAAAAGACAGGAAAGGGGAATGATGGGTACAAAGCGAGCTGCCCTGGCCAGAGAAAGCATCAAAATGAAATCATCCCAGCTGATCACCTGGTAGAGGAGAGTGCATGGTAGAGGACAAGAATTTTTTTTTTTCCAAGTAACAAACCAAATAGTCTGGTTCAGATCACATAACTAGCCCTGGACCCATCATAGCCGTGGTAGAAAAATAACGGATATCACAATCAACCCCTCCAGATAAGTACATGTCGGTGAGAATACACCATTACCAGCAGACAGGGAGACGGAGATATTTGGGAAGGAATGTTCAAGGAGACAGAGGAAGAAAAGGAAAGAAGCAGCCATAGCACAGCAAAGCTTCGCTCCGAGGGTTTAAAGCCATGTTCTACTTTTGCGCCCCTGGTCTCTTGTATAGAACTTTCGGCGTAACAACCAGCTTCAATTTACTCTCACTTTCGTATAGTAATTGAACACATATCTATTAAGTGCTTGCAATTTATAAGGCATTGAGGGATGCTCCGGTGATCTCATATTGCCTGAATTATCAGCAGAAGATGACTAAATTTGACATATATATGTCATCTAAATGTATATATGAAAGAAAGCAAAAAAGTAAACATATTGTGAGTACAAACCTTGAAGCTCAGAAAAACCAGCCATGATGCAGCACCTGTGAAAAATAATGGCGAGGACTGTCACCTCTAGTCCCCCGACCCTGCCAGTAAAGGGCCAATGAGGGAGAGATGTGCAAACCCTCAGAGCAAGTTTAGTTAAAAATATTGCTGGTGGAGAAAAAAAAAAAAAAAAAAAAGGTTTAATGGTCTTAGCATTATAATTTAAGCTATTGCTAGCTACAAATGAACCAGACTTGCATTTGTCTAGCTAAAGTCTTTATACATTAAACATTTATGGTAACTGTGATTTACTAAAGTTTCAACAGTTTATCAATTTCTTCAAAATTGACAGGCTTCCGTGAAGCACCAGGCCTCAAGGGGAAGAGCACTCTAACATGTGAACATACAAGACAAAGGAACAGAAAATACATACATCGGAATTTGCTGCACTGGAATAAATATTTCCTACCCAAGATCATATATGCTGGGAGTTTTGGGTTTTTTTAATGCATTTACTATAGGGTCTGACTACTCAACTCAGACTTGCAGTGATCCTCCTGCTTTCAGCCTCCCCAAGACTCAGACTGCAGGTGTGCACCTCGACTTTTGGTCTCAGTGGGCAGCTCAGTACACCTGGGGATGGAGCTGAAGAGTGGCACCTGGTGCCAGGGATCGAACCCGGGTCCTGGAGCTTGTCTTAGCAGGCATTTAGTCCACTGTGCTCTGTCGCTGGCCCTTTAGTTTAAGTCTTTGAAGCTGGGTATTACGTACAGTATTCTGTGATAAATGCATTTTATGGGGATTTGGAGAGGATTTCAGTAAAGGCTGCCCCAATAAATGATTTACTAGTTCTAATAAAACATCAAGGAAATTTTTCAGAGTGTATCTCAGACCATTTAAAACAGAAGTTTATAGAGGTCTCAGCAACCTCCATATCCTCAGCCTTTGTTTCAAAAGAAAAGTGTATAGTAGTTAATTCTTCTATATTCCATTAGAAAAAGACAGAGACAGAGACAGACAGTTAGACAAGAAAGGATGGATGGAGAAGTCATTTCAGGAGAAAGAAGAGATTGAAAGTCAGTAAGCAGGTGTGACAACCAACGGAGTCGAGACACTAAGAGAATGAAGCGGCCGCTCACTCATACGTTCATTCACTAGTTCAACAAATCCCTACCGGTCAGATAAGCACAGGTACTCCAGGGCTTTGTCTGAAGGCCCAGAAGTGACCAGAATAGAGCAGCTCTTACTCACAGCTTCTATTCATTGAGAGGAAATAGAAATGAGCAAGTCAATAAAATCGCTGTAAAAGGATACTTTACAATGTACTTTAAAGGAAATGAAAAAAGGTTGGGAAGTTAACTAGAACAAGGGTGGGTCCCGCCTTGCACAGGACAGGCTGCAAAGGCCGGGCACTCCACTGCCACACTAAGAACCAGCAGGACATTCCGGAGAAAAGAGGCTCGGGGACAAAAGGGAAGATGGAGGTGGGAAGCGGGAGACAATCCAAGAGCAAGCTACACCACGTGACCGCTTTTCCATGGCCAAGGCACGCTACCCGAGATGAACGTCTTGAAGAAGAGGTCTATTTTTGGCTCACAGTGGCAGGAGTCGTAGGCCATCATCACTTTGCCCTGTTGCCTGCTCTGGGCCAGCGCATGTAGTGGAGCTGTAGACAGCACGTGATGACCAAGAAGCAGCAGGGCAGGCACTGGAAGGTCCAAGAAGCCAAATTCCCTTCAAGGTTCAGCCCCAAGAGCCTCTTCCACAGGCTCCTCCTCCCAAAGCTTCCAATGGATCTCAGTAATACCACAGGCTGGAGCCTGCAGCATACATACCCTTTGTGAGTCTTTAAAGTGCAAATTATATCAGTCCTCTATGTTAACCTTTGGAAAACATATTTCCTTAAAATACATTACTATTGATACTATTCCTAATAGTTGCTCTTATTAGGAATCTCCATGCGCCGGTCTCATCAGAATGATGTCTTTCCTTCATTTTCTTTTGGCTTTCAAGACTCCCGTCAAGACTCATAATACAGGCATCACTGTTCAAATCCAACACATCCATAACCACCCTCAGGGATTCCAAACAAATTGTTCAAGGCCCTCTGGGAGGGGCAGAAAGCAATACAGAAACACACGCTCAGGTCAACCTATGCACAAAATCTTCAGATTTCAGGTCTTTTAACTTGCATATTTTGTTCATTTCCTTTGACTTGTATGTCTTGTTCCATAAATATTTGCTGAACCCTGTGCCGACAGAAATGAAAGACACACAGTGTGACAGGCTGCGTTTCCCAGACAGCCACGTGGTGCCCTTGAGCTCCCTGTGTTCTGCAGTGCCACCTTGCCATCCCTATGCCAAGAGCCAGCATCTTTCTCCTGTGAATGGTCTTGTGACTTATTTGGAACAAGTACAACAGTTTTCCATGGTGCATTCTGTCTGAATGCACAATTTCAGAATTTTGACCAAATGCAACGTTTGTCACAAAATACGAGGCCCCCAGTGATTGAGCGTGACGCAGCCGTTGATCAGAAATGTATCAGAAGCGGACACACGTATAAGTGCCTTGAACATGATGGTAGTATATTCACAGTAGTCAGAGAAGGAATGAACCTCAATTTCTGTCCACAAATGAATGGATAAAGAATACACCATACATATGAACAATGGAAGAATATTCTACTCCAACAAAGATGGAAATTTGATCATTTGTAACAGCCTAGATGATGAACATTGATCCTTGCAAATGAGGAAACATCCTAGGTTCTCTCATGCAGCAGATAGAATTTGAAACAGCTAAAATCATAGAAGCAAAGGCTGCAGTGGTGGTTACCATAGGCGACGGGCCAGTGGGGGGTGTAGATCGAAAGATATAAAATTTCAACTAGAAGAAATGGATTCAAGAGATCAGCTGTACAACATGGTGACTATCACATATAGTAATAGACTGCATATTTGAAGCTTGATAAAAATGTATATTTTAAGAGTTCTTATCACAAAGCTAACATAAGTATGTAAGGTAGTACATATGTTAAGTAGCTCGATTTGGCTACTCTACAATGTATACATATGTCAAAACATCATGTTAAGTACCACAAACTTATAGATAATATTTACTTAGCAATTTAAAAATAATGTGTGGACCTACCCCACAAAAAAGATGTAGACATTCTGTACTGCATATGTATCCAGAAAAGGAGATATCAAGAAACGGATGTGGGAGAAGGGACAGGAGGGACAGGAGGGACAGGAGGGACAGCAGGGACAGGAGGTGAAGCAAAGGAGTTAAGAATTAAGGTATATTGTGGGTGAGTACCGATTCCCTACGAGGGCTGTAAGCATCACATGCTACAAACATGCACTAATAAATAAAAGCATGCTGAGAAGAATAAAAAGTGAAAACGCTGTGTGACTGTCAGCAGAGAAGGAAAGAGAAGCCGCTAAGTCAGTATGGAGCTGCGGTAAGTAAACGTTTCTGGTAGTCAAGCAGCCTGTATTTTTGGCTGTGGGAACTATATTATCTTTGCCCCCCCCCCCCGCAACAAATTCTGACATAGAGGAAAACAGCTAGTGAAGTAAGTACTGAATGCGTGTGACCAAGTTCCAATGCAATCTTATTCAGGAAAACAGAGGAGCTATGGCTGCGCCCCTTCCTGGTCGAGACCCAGAGCGCACGGGAAGCTGGCTAAAGAAGTGATACCTGGCCATTTCACATCAAAGGCGTGATTTAGAGCTCAAGTACCGAGGCTACTGGAAATGCTCCAAGCTTTCGACTTAATGTGTAAAATACAAATGACGCCATGACACTGTGTACTGTGAACTCCTGAAGGGCATCTCTGAAGGTCAGTAGAGAGCTGAGTCAAGAGAGGCAGCCTGGGAAAGTGGACCATCACCAGAACTAGGACTGCATGGAGCATGTCCTTCAGGCCTGCTGACGCCCAGGGTGGGATGAGGAATTTAGCACGGGGCATGGGCGGTGGCTCAGCCCTGGCCTCTGCACATTGTGGAAAGCACCAGAATCCTCTCTTCTGTTGCTGAATTCAATCTAATGTGTTTCCATCACCATCCCTTAGAGATGGTCACCACCTAAGCAGCTCTGAAGAACAGGGAGCATATCACTTTATTGTTCGTTTTCATTCTTTCTTATAGGTGAGTGTTTTTCATTCTGACAGATTGGTCCATGCCCATTCCATACCATGACCTTTGTTATCCCGACACCCCTCTAGCCCTGCTCACGGCCATCACCTGGGTATAGACATTTTTTCCCTAGAAGAACCAATCGTTCTTGCCACCTGAGCTCTTTGTCTTCTGTCTAGTGTTACTTTTCTCATTGCTGAGACAAAATGCCCAATGCCCAACATTAAAGAAGGAAAGATTCATTTAGCTCACAATTTGTAGAGGTTTCAGTTCAAAATCAACGGGCTGCAGGGCAGGGCGGTATGGTAGGGGCCACTGTTCAGGGAGGCAGATGATAGCAAAAGTACCAAGAGCAAAATAGGGATGAACAAGACTCTTTTCCTCCTGTACACTGCATGGAGCTACCTGCCTAGGCGGGCCTAGGGCTCACACTCCAACCCCAGCACTAGACCATGAACCAGTCACAATGTTTAGCCCCAGCCACCTCCAAAGAGCTCACTGCCATGGCTGCATGAGGCATTGGGGGGGGGGCATCTAGACACAAGCTGTAATATCTCCTCTTCATGTTTGGTGCTCTTAGGCAGAGTCAAACCTCTCTTGGTCTGGAAAATGCTTTAGCCAGCTATTTCCAGAATACCTGAGTGACAGTGTATGGGTCTTTAAACTTAGATGAAGACCTCTAACAGTTGTAGAGAATCAGATTGGGTAAATAATATTTGAGCTAATATCACAACCTCCTGCGGTGGCTACAGGACGAAAGAATAAGAGCAAACGTTGAGAACCACATCATGAGGAAAGCCAGCCAAATAGCTCAGTGATTTAAAGCACCTGCAAGCAGGTGCAGGGGTCAGGGGTTCGATTCCTGGGCCTTCCCTGCTGTGCAGGCCCCACCCCTGGGGTGTGCTGAGACTACAATTGAGACTGAGCATAGTGGCAGGCTCCCATAATCCCAGCTCTTGGGAGGCTGTAAACAGGCAGATCACTACAGGTCTAATCTAGTAGTCACACCCTGAACACCTTGTAGACCCTTGCTCCCCTCCAAAAAAAAAATCATGAATGTGACCCATTTCTGGATGAGAAAAACCCTCATGGAACAGATGTGGGGAGCAGCTGGAGCAGAAGACCCCGCCCAGCCACTCCATGCCTCTCCTTCCCAGGGGTGCTCCCACTGTCGCATCGTTGCTGTGAGCCCTTGGTGAAGACAGCACTGCGAAACCCTGTGCTCACTACCTCTGAGATATTCTGCTCCTCACCCTTTTATTCCTTTCTTCATGTTTGGAATAGGTGTGAGCATCTAAACCAATAAATCAGCACACAGACCACAAGGGAGGGCGACAGCTGTGATGGCCTCTTTAGGGCGCGCAGGGTCTCAGATCTCTAGCATAGATCCAACCCACCGCAGGATACTGCCCATGGTGACTGTGTCACCATTGGTCCACTGCAGTCTCCCTCAGATCTGGCTCAAACTTTCTCAGGGAAATTTTCTCCATCCTGTAATAAATGCAGCCATAATTTTCTCTATACCTGAGTGTAACGCTTCATGGGATTAAACAATATTATCACATCGCATTGATGTTCTGACACACTTGCCTCTGTCTTCAGACCACAAACATTTCCTACTCTGGGTACATATTCTGTAGCCTACAATGTGAACATGGTCAACATTTTTTGAAAAGGAAAATAAATAAAAAGAGGAGGTAATGTATAATAATAAGACAAGGTAATGCATAAAAATGGGTTCAATGAAATTCAACTAAAAACATAAAGACAAAATATAGCCACCAACCAAACTGAAAATTGGTGCTTCTCCAGTTCTTCCAAGTAAGATGTATCTTGCAAATAACCTTCAAGCTCTCCACGTCTCAAGGAAGTTGATTTTTCTTTCGTAGATTGATTAGCCATGTTGTCTCCCTGGTTAGAGAGATTAACAAATGCAAACGAGATGTATTTAGTTAATAGCAGACACAAATTTCGAATCTGGAACATTTTCTTTAGGCTGACGTGAAATTAGCGATCATAAAGAACTAGGTAATTCCTACGTTGGAATTATTATTACAATTTCTGGATTCTCGTAGTGAATTCTTGTATTGATAGTGGCAGACTCCGTAGCCAGCCGAGCTCTTTGGCTTCTCATCATAGATGATGCTTCTTAGACATAGACTAGTTTCCTTATTTTTATTTTTCATTTTTATTTTGCTGGTGCATGTTTATAGTTCATATTCATGGTGAGGAGTAAGTGCATGAACATAACCTTCTCTCTGCTTTTAAGTTTGCCCCTTCCCATCTACCTTTCTCCCTCTGCCTCTAAATTCCCTTTCGCATTCTTGTCACCCTTATTACTGTCCACTAATGCTTATGACATACATCATTTACATTCATCGTGGGTATTCAGCGCCTGTACGTGGCATATCTTAATTCATTGTTTAGCCTGAAGTCCAAATTACAGCTATCAGTGGAAGTATTTAGGCCTCTGTTTAGATGCAGTCCAGGAGGAGCTGTAAAGAATGGAATTGGATAAATGATATTTGCATTGATCCTTATTTTATGTCACATGGAATGGCTTCTATAAATGATATTATAATTAAAAACAAACATGAACATGTGATTTGCATTTCGTCAGGACTTCAGGTTACAGGAAAAAGAAATACAGCCTGAGCTAGGTCTCAGCAAACAGAGTAAGAAGGAAGATTTGAATGACCGGTCTATAAAGAAGGAAATAGGCAGCTGAATTCCAGAAACAAGAGAACTAAGAATTTGAACACCTGCCCAGAACTCTGTTCCCCTGTTCTCTGTTCTAACAGGTTCCTGCAATCTGCTGTTGTCATCAGGAGGTCCTGAGTCACAGCTTGTGAGTCAACAACATAAATTTAAATGCAGGACTTCTGTAATGTCTGTGGAGCTAGTGTACTGGAACTGGCGAGAACTGCGCGGCCTGCGATGATCTCCTGGAAGACACACCGAGCTCAGTGTTCAGCCAGGGTTTCCTGGGGGCCTGCTCAGTGAAGAACGGGAGAGGAAACAACTAAACTAACAGGACCTTTCCTCCATCTCCCACCAAAGCGGCTCGACTATTACCTGTTTGTTACTTGAGAGTTTCCAGGAAGACATCTTTTTTAAATGCTAATAAGGAAAAAGTAGTTTGAAAGGCATCTGTCCACAAAAGCAGAAAACTAGGCATATGTACTTGCATGTGTAAGACGTAGGTGGTTAAGCTCACTGCTTCTCTAAGTGCTTTTAATTACTGTTGCTAATTAACTATTAGTAGTCACAAGTCGCTGACTTGTATGCCTTGCTCGCTGTTCTTGCAAGTTTTAGCACAACTTGGTCTTTGTAACATTTTGCAATTGCAAAATGTTCTTTGGCTTGGCAAGCTGCAGTAACTAGGAAAACCTTAGAGAGAAACACAGGTGGAGTAGATGTGTCATCAAATCCCTATGAACTCAGCCCGGTTCATTCCTCTTATTATGTGATTGACTGATTTGATTACCTTAAGAACAAAATCCAGTTATGACAGCCATCAATTTGAAGCGCCTTTCATTGCGGTCCTTTTTATCTTTCTTAACTTCTATAGCTCTTGTGACACTAAAAGTAGTGTTTGATCATACTATACAGGGCTGCTATTTTTAATGAAGTGAATTGAAGATTGAAAAAAATTGTAAAAAAAAAAAAAGAGAGAGGTTTGAATTATCTCATATGCCTTGCATTCATTGGAGTTATCATTTCATGGCATTTCGTTGGGCGTTAACTCACTGCGTTGAACCGCACAGAAGTTGAAATGGCTTCCAACACTTCCTCCATAGGTTTGATTTATTCACAAAGTTCCTGAGCTTTAAGTATAGATGTTTCGTGATGCAGAACATTACATTGCTTCCTATTCGGTGACACATGTATACTCTCCCCCTTGAAACTAAATTTATGGTGAGGAAAAAGATATAGTAGATTTGTCTTTGTCTTTCACAGCCCCTAATAAACATGACAATATGCACATAACAGAGGCTCCAGAAATAACGATTAGAGATCATTGACTTAGGTACTTATCATAAACAGTAGTGGAATTTACAACTTGTAAGTCATAGAGAAAAATACGGAATATAAAATACGTAAAACATTTTCTAACCTCTGTATTTCCTTTTAGGAATGTCTAAGCTAATACGTTAGAAATTCCTTGAAATAAGCTTTCCTGAAAAACATAAAATCATGGAAATGAGTCCACCTCCTAAGAAATGACCCTCAAAGGAAGAAAAAGACAAAGAAATAAGGGTTTTGATTTCTGAACAGAGATAAGTACACACAGAGAAATGCCCAGAGCAGTATCAGGTGTGTGAGCCTACTCATATGACGTTCTAACAGTCTAAATGGGCAGCTGAGCACCAGTTCATGGCTTAACTCTATGCCTGATTAGTGATATCTTAACATCAATATTGTCAACATTTAAAAGACTAAAAATAGACCCTTTGGTACATTATAACTATAAGTCTTGCCTGTACCCTACAACCAAAGATCATCACTTTTATAGAGATTCTTACAAAACCAATGTCCTTAGAAAGAAGAACATCTACCCTGAGGAAGAAACAGTGCACCAACTGGGTCAAGAACATCACGTTTTATATATTATGTGTATGCTGCTTATCTCCTGACTACTACAGAAATCGAAACAAAGATTTCAAAATCAGTCGCTAAAATGGTCAGGTTCCTAGACTAGATATTTGGCCTGTGAAGACTTTTGTTCCAATATAGTATTTATTAATGTTACAATTATTAATGTGTTACAGCTATCATTAATTATAATGTAGTTATAATTTATCAATGTATTTGGAGGAGTGAATGCCCACTCTTCCAAACACAATGCAGAGGGGAAAAACATTCTGAGAAAGTTTTAAAAAGCTAACATAGTAGTGTTACAGTAACAAGGGCAATTCTAGAATCACTTAGGAGACAGATCTTCAAATTGTCTCATTATGTTGTAAGCTTAGCTAGATAAGGCCCTGATGATAAGGTTTTAAACCTTTATCTAAAAGTACAGATTGCTTATCTTACACAGCTCACAGGAATGTAATGAAACTATATTTGCTGCACATATATATAACATATTTTACATTTTATGACATAAGCACAGCATATTTATATCCTATAGAGCAATGTTATATTTTATATTATAGAATGCATTATAAATATTCTGACATATTCTATACTTTAATGTATTAATGATATCTTTATTATAAATTACATCATTTGCATGATAATTATAAGTTGGTATAATAGTATAATTTGCATATGTCTATAATTCTTCTTGGTGTTTAGGGGAATAGTACTTAAGATGCTTTCAAATAAGTAGGGTGTAAGCTGTGCCTGGACATCCATGATTTGGTACAAGGTCACTGTGTGGAAAACGACCAAGGAAGTAGCTCTCACAGCTCTCCTGCACTCAAGGCACATCAGTCTTTCTGAGTGCTGTCTCCTGGTGATGATCAAAGATCAGGCTTCCTTTATCATTTGCTCTGTGGAAGGTTTGGCCCTTCCATCAGATTGCTTTCCAGGGACGTCGGGGCTTGGGGAAAAGGCTGAGACAGAAGATTGGTGACAGGTTAGGTCCTTGGGCAGAAAGAGCCCACAGTGTACACGGCTACTAGTGAGCTCAGTGCGGTGGAGAAGCCTTCCGTCCCCAGTGAGACTCCACTCAGCACTTTTCCCACAAGCCCCTGACAAGGTCTTTGTGTACATCCCTGGGAAGAATGGTTCACCTGCCCGTCTGGCCTGCCAGAGTGCAAGGGGGTTGTTTGCATCAAAAGAGAAAGCCTTAGAAAGAGGAAGTGGGAACAAAGGGCTGAATCCGGAGGATTACAAGTGCTTTTGAACTGCCCTGGGAAGGTGGCTGAGGCCATGGGAGCTTTGATGCCTGCCTGCTCCAGGGATGCTCACAAGGTGCAGGAGGAAGGCCTGTGGTGGAGACCCAGCTCAAGGGCTTGTGTTGGAAAGATCACAGAACCGAAAGTCAGAGATAACAACAACAAATACCAGGTGCATCTGGATTTCAAAGCAAATAAATATGACATCATGTTCCCTCCATTACTGCTACTGTTATCATCCCAAAAGGCATGGCTCCAATGTAAATGCAGCCCGGATCCTGAGACCATCCGGCAAGAATACTGCTTCCCTTTCTTCTATTCGTGTCAGATGTGTTTACCAGACCACTGCTATAGTACAGGCTTTCCCTTCACCATACTCAAGAGAAAGCATTATATAGTTTAGCATTTATCTTGGATAACACCCTTAAGTAACCTACCGCACTGGGCATCTATTTCTGGAGAACTATTAGTTTCCATAGCCTCTTGAAAACACAAATTCAGACGCTCTTCTGATCATCTACATTTGAAAAATAGATGCTTCTCTCTTAAAGTTGAGCCTCGTTTTCCCGTAGCCACTTGATGAACTGTTTAGATTAGTATCTGTAGTATCAACTGAAGAGACAAATTAACTCCCAATACTATGAGATGAGAAGACAGCAGAAGTCTTAACTTGGAGTGTGGAGCATCCAACTGAGACAGTTTATCATGAAGAGCGGGGAGAATCTATGGCTAGAAATGGCAGTATCTGCCTGTGCCTACAACACCCAGTCTCTGATAGCCTAAGTATTTCCGATTCTCTTTCCACAACACTGACACCGCTTAGAATATTCCCAAGATGCTGTCCGGATTCAGAATTAAGGCACCCTCCCTACAGTCCTGACCTCCCAAGCAACTGAGTTATAATTATGGGCTACAAGATCAAGCATAAAATATTGAAAAGGATTTCCTTAAATGAACATGCAATCTCAGAAAATGTAGAGAGGATTTTAGGATTGTTTGGTGATTATATTCACTTCCAGGATATTTATGTTAGCCTTTCTTCCAATGACAAAGTCTATCAGCAACTAGTATGACAATTTTTCAAATCATTTTAAAGACTAATATTAGGATCATAATGTCCTAGAAATGTCCTTTTCTTAGTTTTCCAACAAGTGTAGTACTTACTATTCACTATGTGCCAAAAGAGCATTTAGTTTTGCTTCAACCATATATTTTGGGTCTCTGGGTTGTCACATCACAACCCCTAAATGAAAGTCATAAAACTAAGAAGCAGAAAACATACAGCAAAAAGAAGAAAGCAACACAATTTTTGCCTAAGGATTTTTTAGTAATTAATCGAGATGTGTACTGCAAAGCCAGCCAGTCTTGGTTCAAAGCCCGGTGATGTGATTTGGGCTAACTTGTTTTGTTTTTCTCAGTTTTCAGATGCTGCTATCATCATGGGTCAAAATAGGTCATTCGACGTAGATGTCTGAGAATTTGCCAATGTATCATCTCCTAATGTGCAGTGAATACTACTGTCATGGCTACAAACTTTGCTAAGCTTTTCATTCCTGAGCTTTCTTCTTTGACACAGAGAATGACCTAGAAATGATCTCACAACTGTATATGCTGCAAGGGCCCTCTGAGCATTTAAAAGCCAGCCCTATCACTTATATCATTAGATGTAATTATTTAGAAATGAGATGGAAAACAATGGCTGACTTTAAAGTTATTCTTGAGAAGAGCCATCAGAGTTGTCCACACAAACCTAACTAGTCATGACCCTCTTAATAATCGGGACAGGTTTTGAGAATACCCAGCTAGATAATATCATCGTGAGCGAAAATCATGAGTGTACATAAATTAAAACAGCTATGGCCTAAGTGAAAATACATTCCTACAGGACCACTGTTGTGCACAAAGTGCACCGTTTAGTGAAACACTGCGATACAGCTCCTAACTACATCCTGTGAGGAGTGTGGACACCTGAGATGATGCCTCAGATGTCTTAGGAGGTAAAGGCCCAGGCTTTGGGAAAATCAAGTTTCAATTTTCTAAGTGGGTCCAAGTATAACAGCAAAATTGAATTTAAGCCATGTTTGAAAACCCAGGCTGCTTAATTGGGGTAAGTTTATGAAGCTAGATTTCATGTTACAGAACTACACTACCATTCCATAGTACTTTGTGGTAGCCCTGAGCAGACCAAATAAATAACTCAAACACACCACAATCGGTACATTCTCTAATCACACTGCCCAAGCTGGAAAGAATCTTGTAGACTGATTAATTTAACTGAAGTCCTCAACAGTTTAAAGCAGTCTGATTCGGATATCATAAAAATTTATGGGCTTCGCTAATTTCTCAGATGTCAGCTTCTTTAGCCTGTCCTGCACTTCAGAACCCGCTTTGAAGACCCAACTACTTTCTACTTGCAAATATATTTTAAGAAGTCATAGGTAATAATCAGGGGCTGTTGTTTTCATGGTCGTTTGGATGCCAATTTCTGCAGCCTTCATCTTACCTTCAAGCAAAATTCATGGTCTTCTTTAAAGAGCCTTGGATCACTGTCTGTAGGGCAGGGATCAGTTTTATTAGAAATGCTCCCTGGGGTTAAAACAAAAAGGTGGGAAAAATATATTACAGATTTTCACTCCAGAGGATTTTCACTGCTAAATCACACAGCTTATATAAAGTCTGACAAATGGGGGTAGAAGGATAAATTCTAAAAGAAAGCACCACGCTGTTTTATGCCCCCTGTTTTAATTCAAGCAGATTATAAACTTCAAGTAGGAGTCAGCTACCAGCCATCTCATGGAGATGCATTTTATAAGCAGCAGCTGTTTCTGATCTGCTTTCCTACCCTACCCAGAGAGTATTCTCTGCCATGGACCATATTTCCGAGTTATATTTCCAAATAAATGCTCCTCCGCCTTGTGTGGATGGTCCAATAGGAAAGCCTGGGCTAACAGGATTCTGCTTTCTGCCTGCATTAAGTGCTCCTTGCCTGGGCCACTGTTCCCATATCATGCATGACTTGCTCTATGCGAGGGTTCCTGAGGCTTAGCGCTGCTTATGGTTGTCCACATTATCCTGCACAGAGGTCCTGTGCTTGAGCTAGATTCCTGCTCTCTGCCCACCAGTAGCACCCAACTTTTCTGCCCCACCCAAAATGTCCCAGATATTGCCAAAGTTCTCTGGGAAAACAAAGAACCTTGTATTAAGCACTGTTTTACTTAACAGACTCCTTACAAACAAGCGTCATGGTCACCACTGCTTTTACTGCAGTGTGTCCAGCACACACAAGACATTTTCTCAATAAACTTTTTTTTTTAAAGAAAATGAATAAAATTGAACGCATCACTGATGCAAGTATTACTATAGCTTTCTGCCTCTTAAATTAACAGCTGGACCTCTCATGTCTGTGAATCCATGTGACAAGGTCTATCCCCTGGATCTTGTGACAAATATCCTGCTCTAGAATCTGCAAGAGCTTGGAAGGCTTTAGAAAAGCCAGGAGGTGAGGGTGCTGACATGATAGCTGTTTTTTGTTTGTTTGTTTGTTTGTTTGTTTTTGTTATTGTTTTTGTTTTTCAAAAAGAGACTGGCCAATGAAAATCTTTATCTTTCCACTTGTATTTCCTCCAAAGTTTAATTGGTGTCACCTCCTGCCATTTGGAATTTTGCTAGGTGGATATTTTTAAATGAGACTTCTAAGAGAATATAATGTTGAGGCTATTGTTCCACATCCTCGCGGCAAAGCTTTAGGAGCCTTTTCATTGAGAGGAGCAGTCCTACAGCTCCTTGGTCACCAGCGTGGGCCTTTGTGTCTCATTCACTGAGGAAAGAGATGGCTCCATTGTGCATTTAACCCCAGTGCACTGTGCCAGAGCCAAGGTAGACGCCAGGAAGAGTCAGCTGGGCGAGGCACCCACCTGATGCTTCAGACTTTTGAGGGAGGAATCCTACAGACCCTCAGAGCAGCCTCTTTACTTTGAACCAAAAGTAGAACTTGCTGCTAGGGAGGTTGAAATGGTCAAAATCAAGATGAGAAAGGGAAGAGAGGACAAGGAGATGAAGGAACATTTTCATTTAGGTTTTCAATACATTATTCTTCTTAAATCCATGTACGTTTTCTGTGTATAAACTGTTAGGCTGAATGAGAAGTATAAAGTAGTTATAGAATGTACTAGCCTTTTCTAAAAACCCCATATGCATGTGTTATGCACACAAACAGATACAAAACACACACACACACACAATTAGTAAATGAGCTATCATTACACTATTCGATGAGGAGTCTACTCATCAAAGATTTTTTCCCAAATCCAACAGTTCAGTAGGGACAAAAGTTAGTCCCAATTCTGTTTGACCTCAAAGTCTGCATTTGGCCCTCTGGCTGTATTTCACTTGAGAAATGCCACCTCTTCTTGTACAGATTTTTCAATACTGGAGAATGTATTTATTCTTTAGTGCTGTGGGAACAAATGACTACACACTTAGGCTTCAAAAACAACATCCACAAATTATCTCACATTTTTTGTGCCTCGAAAATCTGAGTGTAGCATGGCTCAGTTGTTTCTCAATTTAAAAGCTGCACAAGGCTAAAAGTAGAGCGTTAGCAGGGGCACGGTTTCGTCTGCATCTCATCAAGAATGCTGGCGCTGGGAGGATTTCTATTCTCCCCTCATTTGCCATGGCGTGCCATCTACTTGAAAGCCAACAGCAGGAGGTTTGTTCTCCTCACACGCTGAGCCTCACCAACTCGCCAATTCATCTTCCTCTACTAGCTTAGGAAACCTCTCTGCTTTTAAAGGTTCACGTGGTTACATTAGATTACATTAGATTCACCCCCATAGTCTCCTCCTAAGCAGAAATGTTATGAAGGTTACAGCCTGGACATCTTAGAGACCCATGTTCAAACTTTTGTCCACCATGAACACTTTCAGATTTGAGGCTTTCACACTCTCATATTAAAATGGAATGTTATCATCCATGTTTAGCTAATGCGGTTCCCATCCAAGAGACTGACTCCTAAAGGTCGAATAGTTTCTTTGTTTTCATGTAAAAGATTCTTTGCTCTAAAACTGATTTTCCTAGAGATAGAGGGTTTTTTTTTTTCATAGTGAAATGTTATTTATTGGAATTAGTAATAAATATTTCTCAAAAATAAATAAATACATAAATATTTCTCAACATATAATTAAATACTGTTTTTGTGATTAATCACTATATTTAAATGATGTTTAATTTGTAGCAATGAGAATACATAATGCATATCAGGTATTTACATTCCAAATCATAACTGTAGCAAAATTACAGTTTTGTTTTTTGGTTTTTTTTAACACTCAACTATAATATATATTAGATTGAATTATTGTATTGTCAATTTCTGCTGCTGTTTTGAAAGTAGTTAATGCTTGTTAAATTTAAACAATAAAAATATGAAATCATGAAAAAAAGTAAAACAAAACAACAACAAAGACATAATAAGAAATTCAAAACATGAAAAAAAAAAAAATCAAAGTGAAAACGGTAAGAAAAGCCAGACATGGTGGCACACACCTGTAATCCCAGCACTCCGGAGGCTGAGGCAGGAGGATCAGTGAGAGTTCGAGACCAGCCTGGGCTACAAAAGTGAGCTCAAGGCCAGCCTGAACTGCATAGTGAGACCCTGTCTCAAAAAGACAAAAAAGAAAGAAAACGATAAGAGATAGAGGTTTTTAATTGGAATAAATAATGCTGTCCTATTTCCTGTCACTGGGAAAGAACGCCCAACTCCTACAACTGAAAGAAAGAAAAGTTTGTTTAGGCTCACAGTTGCAGTGGATTCAGTCTATGGTTTGCTGGGTTGAAAGCCTAAACGACATAGCAAGAGAGCACCAAAGAGGAAAGCAGAAAGACAGGGGCAGCGAGATAACTCAGCGGAATAAAACACCAGCTTAGCGGACGCAGGGACTGGGGTCGGATCCCCGACCTACCGAGCTGGCCCCACCCCCAGGTGCACTGAGACAGCAAGAGACTGGGCAGGGCGTGGTGGTGTTCACCTGTAATCACAGTCTTTGGGAGGCTGGAAGTAGGAGGATCACTGCGAGTCCGATCTGTGTAGTGAGACCCTGTAGACCCTAAACTAAATAAAAAACATGAAGACAAAACAAGAGAGGAGCCGGGGCGCTTTTATGCACTTCCAAGCTCTGTTCCTGTGGCTCACCCCTCACAACTAGGCCCAAACTCTAAAACTGAATCTTTGGGTGACATTTTAGATTTAAACTATAACACATTTGTATTCATAAACTTGCAGTTTTCCTTCAATAAGAAATCTTAGTTATATGAACAGGTCATAAGACATAAATCCTTTTTTTCTTAAAAATGAGATCTTTTTGTTTCCCTTGTTCTCCTTTTAAGTTTTGGTTCCATTGCTCCTTAACTCCTGTCTGCCCCATGTAACCGCTGTGCTTTCTGCATGTTCAGATCATGAAAGATACCTAGACATATATGTGAGCCCAGTGACGTATACATGCATACAGGCGCTCCTCTTCATTGACCAAAAAGAAAATAACATATTGTACGTGGCCTCCTATGGCCTTTCTGACTCAGTCGTATCTGGCAGAATGTTCTTTAGGTCCACAATTATATTTCTAAATTGCAGCATAATTTATTTAACCATATCCTACTGACAAACATTCACTTCCTTTCTTCGTTTTTATTTTCTTTGTGTGTGTGTGTGTGTGTGTGTGTGTGTGTGTGTGTGTGTGTGTGTGTGGTCTTTTTGAGACAGGGTCGCACTATGCAGTTCAGGCTGGCCTTGAGCTCACTTTTGTAGTCCAGGCTGGTCTCGAACTCCCATCGATCCTCCTGTCTCAGCCTCCCGAGTGCTGAGATTACAGGCGTGCACCACCACTCCCGGCTTCATTTTTATTTTCTTATCAAAATGAGTGCTACAGTAGAATCCTTGAACCTGTGTTATTTATGCTGTTTCACTTCAGTAAATGGATGGATTTTCCGGGAGGAATTTTTGCATAGTTTAAATATCAATAGATACTACATACATATGTATGTAGATATATGTTTACATAAATAAATTAAACTGTATTTTGATGATCAATTTATAAGAGAATCTCTTTTTCCAAATCCTTGTCAGAAATAGACCACTTTAGAATTACTAAATTATAATATTACCAGATTATAATCATAGAGGTTGACTTTCACTAGTGAAGTAATTAGATCTCCCTCACATATATAAAAACCTTGCTAGACTTTATATTCAATGGCTCTGTTACTTGAAGTACATAGACTTTGTCACTATTATATTTTTTTCCAATTTTACATTACAAAACGTCTTCCTTTACTATTCAGATCTTTTTAAACTCTAAATTCTGGTTTGCTTGAATGCTGACAGTTTGTCCAGAATTGCTTTTGTTTTAACTTTATACTGTCACTTGCTTCGCTTGTAGTTGGTCAACGTTCTTTATCATGCTCTTGTTGGCTTACCATGAGCACTATATGGTTAAATTTTTCTTTTGACAATGCATTTACTGAAGGAATTATTAGATTTTTATAAAAGTAACTTACTTTAATCTTTATTTGATGTTTACTTTGTTTGGCTTATGCCTATTTTATTAGCTGGTTGCTACTAATTTCTTTTTTAGCTCTCCTTCATTCTTTATTTTGGTGGGAGACATTACTAGAGATTGATCTCAAGTCCTTTTTACTGAGCTACACCCATAGCCATTTTTTTTTTCTGTTTTGAACAGAGAACCAATTTTTAGGACTAGCCTGAAGGAAACATTATGCAGAGAAAAGACTGTAAAGGTGCTGAAATAAATTTATTATTACCCTAGATAACGCATACCATACGAATCAATAATACTGGAAGCAGACACTAAAACACAAGAGGGCTATGGCACCACCAGCAACTCCCCCCACATTACCTTTTATGTGTTCATTCCAGCCCTGCATGATATGTTTCTGGTTAGGGGAAAAGAGGAGGCCTATCTCCTTCCTTGCAGTTTCAAAACTTTAGATCTGATTAGAACATCACCTAGGCTATCCCTGGATAACTCCAAAATGCTTTAATACTCAGCATAGTTTTAAAAACCAACTATTGAACTATGTCTCAGTCACTTTCCTGTCACCATGACACAATATCCAACACCGGCAACTTAAAGGACGAGAGGTTTATCTTGAATCACACTTATAGCCCCTGCTTGGCTGACTCTGAAGCAGACCATATGTGGTAGGAAGACCTGGCAGAGGAGAGGTGCCCCTGTCATGTCAGCCAGGAAACAGAGCGCAGGGAGGATCCAGGGAAAGGGACATACCCCGCCCGCTGAGTTCAACAAGCTGCTTCTTTTGATTAGACTCCACCTCCTGACGTCACATTTAACTATGGGCCCATCAGTGGTTTCTCACTGCCGGCAACAACACCCACAGGGTCCAATCACCTCCTAAACACATGCGGCTTCCCAGGGACATCACAAAATCAAACATTTCCATTGACTCTGGATGACTCATGTTCATCCCTATGAGAGGCCAAAATTCTATCAGTTTCAGTATAACTGGAAAATCCAAGTCCCGAGTCTCTTCTGAGACTCAAGGAAAACTCAGGCATGAGCCCTTATAAAAATCATTTTTAAAAACCCAAAAGGCAAACATAGCTGACACACAATGGTACAAGGTAAACATTTCAAAAAGGATAAATAAGAGATTGAAATCTTACCAAAATAAGACAGAAACTCAGGATCTGTGAGACAGCTCATCAGACTATGTGCCTGCTTAGACAAGCACAAGGATCGGGGTTCAACCCCCAGCACCACATGCCATGCTGTCCCCACCCCTGGATGCGCTGAGCCGGCCACTGAGACTGAGTATGGTGGCGCATGCCTGTGATCCCAGTGCTGGGGAGGCTGAGACAGAAGAATCTCTATGAGTCTGAGCTGCGTAGTGAGACCCTGTACCAACTAAATACATGACATATTTTTTTAAAAAGTTAGGATGGTAATGATTCTATGAAAATTTGTGTTCAAGTCTTTCTTAATGACATATGTTTTACCATCTCTCAAGTAAATATACTGGAGTAGTATTGAAAGGGCACTTGGCTAGATATTATTTAATTATAAAATAAATGGCTTCCAAAGTGCTTATACTATTTTAGACTGCAGTCAATACTGTATGAAAGTGCCTTCCAAATTAAGTGTTTCTTAATTTTTTGGCCAGTTTTGGTTCATGAGTTTCTAACCGCTGTTGTTGACTGCATATTTGAGAATGCTAGATCTTCTTAACAACGTATCCCCCAGCTTTATCTTAAAGACTGAACTCACATTTTTTTTTTAATATTAGATATTAATGTAGGTATACCAGCTTACTTACACATCTTTTTCTCAGTGTGTGTTTTTCTGTCGTTAGCCTTTCAACGTAATTCTATATATAGATTTATAGTATATCTCTTATAGAGAAGATGCATAAAAAAAGTTGATAATGCTTTTCTATCTAGACAAGAAACCTCTGTTGTTTAATTAAATTATTTATCCTGGACCAATTTACGTAATTGTCATATAGTTAAGTTTATCTATCTCCCAGCTATTCACTTTTGTTTTGTCTGTCTTGACGTCTTCTTTTGTTGGTTCTTTCCTGCCTTTGCTTGGATTACCGGCATATAGTTCCATCATTTCATCTTATTTCCTGTATTATTTTCTTGACTATATGTTTGAGGTTCATATTCTTTGATCTAGGGATAATGTCACATACTCCAAAATTAGTTAAGTCTGTCTGGACTCAATGTCATAGAAATTCACACTTTGTACCAGTCACAATACCTACTTCACAACTCTTATTTTACCAGTGCAACAATCTTCCAGTTCCCATCCCCCTAATCTTAGAGCTGTGATTGTAGTGTCTTTAATTAGAACATGATTAATAAAGCCAGGTGTGGTAGCACAGGCCTGTAATCCCAGCACTTGGGAGGCTGAGGCAGGAGGATCAGTGCAAGTTTGAGACCAGCCTGGGCTACAAAAATGAGCTCAAGGCCAGCCTGAACTGCATAGCGAGACCCTGTCTCAAAAAAAAAAAAAAGAACATGATTAATATTCCCACTTTGTAATGCCATTTTACTTGAAAGATAAATAATATATGGGCAAAAGTATTTAACAATAGATTTTCATACATATTAAATATCTTAAACATATGTTAGATGTTATATGAAATATATTGCATGATATTTAACATTATATGGCATATATGTGAAATGTATATATTTCACATATTATATTAAACATATATGAAATATATGTATGTTATAACGTTATGTTATAGTATGTTGTATTGTATTGTATTGTATCATATCATATCGAATCATATATCTTATATTATATTATATTATATTATTATATTATATTATATTTGCCAAATTTGGAAATTCTCCATTTCCTGTACTAAGAATCTTGTATCATTTTTCTTCAGGTTGAGAAATATTTTTTAACTTATTATAATGCCAGTATGCTGGACTCAATTTTCTTTCATTTGACAATGCTGCATTCAATTTTCACAGAATATTTTTGCTAGGCACACATTAAAAATATTCTCACTTGACTTTGTTTCTTCACATTAAATACATCATTACATTGACTCCTGAACATCATCATTTTAATAATGTCATCCATTATACAGCACTGTTCCCCGGCCACTTGTTCTGTCTTCCTGGCCACATGGTCTTCACCTCAGCACGAGTGGTCAGTGATCTGACTATAACACTCCTCCACATGGTCCATTTTGTGTGTATTCTTCTCAGGCTCACTGAAGATAAACTATAAGTCACTATGTTCAAAGTATGTACTGAGAAGACAGGACATAGACCAAGAAGTCCTCCAAAGAAGAAAAATAATACAAAACTTTTTTTGTGAGCTAAGATAAGCTGTACTATAAATGACACAAATTAGTATATATGTATTAAAATATTTTTGAAACAACATAAAATAGGTAAATAGGTAATTTGTCATATATATGTATATGTAGCCAAAGCAAATACATTCCTTATAAACATAATTTAATCTTTCCTTTTCTACGTCTGTCTACTAATTTTCAATTATATAATGGACATTGTAGAAGGCTTTGGATTCTATTTTCTTCTGAAATGTTGTGAGTCTCTTGTCACCCGCAGCTCCCTTACTGGCTTATCTATTAAAACTTACTTAGGTTTCTGTTACATAGATTTGTGAAGACAAATCTCCAAGTAGCTTTAGCTTGACAGAAGCCAACCTCAAAACTCTCACTCCTCTAGTTATCTCATCTAGGTTTATTTTAGGGTTTCTTTTGCAGGTTTAGGGTGCGTCATTCCATCATGTGGTCTTTACTCTTAATGGGCAAATTCTGGATGCTTATTTGCTGTCTAAACTGACAGTTGAGTGATCAGAAAGCTGACCTGGCTGGGACTGAATTGTACTTGTTCCCCAGACCTAGCATTGTGTTTTCAGGTCCATAGCAGTCAATCAAAAGGAATCACTGAGCAAAATTAGTTTTCCCATAGTTGTGCACAGCACAACATTCATTCATGGACTCATGGAAAAATATTTAAATTTCTGTTTAACTCAGCAGATTCCAGGAGGATCAGTGTCCTGGATGCCAATTCTGTCTCTTCGGCTCAATGGTACTCACCTCTGCTTGGACTTTGTTTCTCTGATCCATATTTCAAATACCATGTCTGTGTAGAAAGCCACTGTTGACCTTGGAAAGTTCGCTCACAAATCCCTCTTCTCTCCTGGGTCACATATTGTTACGCTTCCTGCTGCCGCTGCATCAGAATAGTTTCTTCATTTATTTTAACTAGTTTAATGGTTGGTCAAACACTAGCATAGCACCAGCTATCTTACCATAGTTAATAGTGGAAGTGGCTGTACTTAAGTTTTTAATTAAAGCATTAAAACAAATACATGGATTTGTTAAGGAACAGCTAGCTTCCATATTATGTGTTGGCAATAAAAATGTAGTTTAATTATTTTGAAAGTACATTTTATTTTATGGAACTATAGCTATTTTGTTCAACAATCAGCTCTTCTTCTATAAAAAAATAAAATGTTTCTAAATGATAGTAACTTGCTGATGTCTTTGGAGTGTATCAGCTGGTGTTACCCAGAAAAGAATAAACAAAACAGTCATATTTTTAATAATACATGAGGTACACAAGGGAAACACTTGTCAAAATTGCATAATGTTATACACCACTATCCCTATATAAATGCTTGTGTTTAAAAAATGTATTTTCCCTGTATTTTGATAATCTTTTTACCTAGCCTGTCTTTAATGGTTTTTCCAAATCACCTTTGCAAAATTAATCAAGGATCTGACACTGTCCTTTAGAGAAATACGAGGCAGAATGCTGCATATAATAACTTTTGCATGAAAAACAGTCAGAAAATGACAAAACTGAGAAAACATTAACACCGAAGAAAAAAGCTTGGAAGCGGTACCAACTGAAGAATGTCGCCTTTTTCGTCAGTAATATTTTCATGGGCCTCTGAAATTCCATCTTCCCTTGATCTTTTATCCCATTGTGTTTATTACTTGAGATCAGATAGATTTTTCAAAGCAATTTGCTAAGTAAAATCTGCCATATTTTCTGAAGCACACTACCAGAGAGCTCAATCTCAATTAAAGATTAATAAAATGTACGGAATATGTGTGCAAAAATAGATAAATACAAAGAACCTAGGAAATATGCCTGCAATTAGACAAGATGGGAATCAGAAAAGAAATTAAATTGAGTTGTGATACATTTCCTATTCTTTTCTCTAAGAAAATTACTACCGAAGTGAGGCAGTCCCCCACCCCACGTAATTTAAATGTGAAGCCGCCAGATGTGCGTCTCATGCTTGAAGAGTTGAAGCTTTGCATTATTTAGCATATTAAGAATCACAGAATTTTAAAAAGGGTTCTTTTATTGCCTGGAGGTTCCAATTAAGTAAACCTTAGCCTGGTACATTTAAAACTTGCAATACATGAGATTTCACTCTATTCTCCTACCCAGTCGAGTCACATCTATATAATAATATGGAATATCTTTGCGATGATATAATTTTTCTTATGCTTGAAGAATTAAACCTATCTATTACTTTAAGAAGTTTTTAATAGAGGCCAGTAATCTAGGCGACAACTAAGGGTTCAGGGTGCTTTTCCATCATTGCTCGTTGCGTTCTCTGTTTATACCAAAGCCTGCCTGTTTCCTAGAGACAGTTCCGTCTTAGCAGTCTTCTTCCTTCTTCCTCCCTCTTGCTGCTTCTGCTGGGTTGCTCATCATTCTACTCTTGCGAGACAAGTCAATTCCAAGAAGCAACAAGAAGCTGTTCGTTTTAGAATTGATGTTACGTTTTTGTGTGTTTGTGAGTCTTCTGGTGAGATTTCTGATCACGCGGCATTTCCTAGCTGCCCGTGCAGCAGTTGGTGGAGTTTTAGCAGCTAAAGTGAACACTCTAATCGAATGGAAGTTCTGGGGGAGCACAGCATTTATAAATCATAGCCTTAAACACAGTTTCTTTTGCCATTTTAGAAAATGTCAGAGGTGTCAACTCTGTCCAAATATACCGCTTAACAGTGACTATTTTAGTAAATTGACTTGAAATGCATTCAGCTACCTGATAGTTAGAAGCACGTAATCTAGTTCACAGTACAAATGAACAGTTTAAAGGCCAGAATACGTACCAAACAGGAAGTGATGACCAAGGCTGTGATTACAGCCCAAATTCTACTACTTATAGGACAAGCAACAAAAGTTATCTTCACTTCAAAAGAAAAGCAAATGAGAAAATCATTCTCCAAAACTTTCCCTGTTGACAAAGGATTATAAAACAGGGGCTTACGAATGGCCAAGATTATTCCATCCAAAACCCAAGCGCTTAGTAGAATGGAGATTGTATCTAATATTTTATTAACTGGCATCTCAATCATTTTCCTCATTGTGAAAATACAACGCTCGACACCTGCATCTTAAGAGAGGGGAGATTTCTTCTGGCTCATGGGTCAGGAGGTGCTGCGTGATGGGGTGTAACCCAGAAGTTACCGGGTGAAGGGTCCGTGTGGAGGAAAGCTGCTCACGTCCTGGTGACCAGGAAGCAGATAGCAGCACCCCCAGACCGGGTCAGCTCAGCCACAGAGGGCCCCCAGCCCCATATGCTTCCCCAAGTCCCTCCCATGGCTGCACGAAGCTCCAGGGGGATGTTCCTGATATGGACCACAACTTATTTCCTACAAATGTTAAAAAGCTTAATGATTTAATGGAGATAGTTTCATATAATTAGAAATAGCAATGCAACCAAATCATCCCACTGTCCAGTTGATCTAAAGCACTAAGCCACAACATCTCCATATGGGTTTTCAAAAAGTAAGCACTCAAGCATCACTTATTAATGTCAGCAGTTAGTGGATAGAGAATAATACATTATATAAAATTTATAAACTGCAAAGATATTTGAAAATGGTATTTAAGTTATTTTGACTAATTTCATGGGCAACAGATTTCTACCATTAACCCAGTCGTCATCTATGACTATTTTGCATTTATAAGATAAGAAAATAGATTCACGAATTCATGCTTGGCCTAATAAAAACTTTTTTAGCTGGAACAGAAATAGGCTTGGATTTTCTTCCTATGAGCACTCTTTAAACACCATCATTATTGTCACACATATGAACATTCTATCCTTTTATGAAATTCATGTTCCATTTTCCCCTTATTCTTAAAAGTATTAAACTCTACATCTTAAGCACGATGAAAGAATCCAGGAATTTTAATATGCTGCTCACGAGCTTTTCCTGGTTATCATCAATTAACACTTCCCCTGAACTTAGAACTTCCAAAACTAGCATAATAAATGCTTTTACTCACTAGTAAGTCCCTATGGCTACAAGATAACAGAGAGGGTCAGAGGCAGTCTTTGCCCCATAGCATAATTAAGCAGGCTGTGGACATAGCCCAATGGGTCATGGAAATCCACTGAGTAACCAGAGGCGATTTCCTGAACACCTACTATATACTAATATTCAGGTAGGGCCTGCTATCTTCGCTCTACAAGTAATGAAACAAGGAGACCAGAACTTCACAAAGCACATCGTATAATGAAATCAAACTCAAGGTTTGAGCTTAGGCCCTGCTGGCTTCCATGTCCAGACTCTGTTCGCTACTAAATTTGCAGGGCTTTAGTTCCTGCTGTGCACATTTTGTTTCACACTCTCAGTAGTTAGCCAGCAATTGGGGCTACAGGATGATGATCTTCACAGAGAACTTTTGGCAGGAAAAACACCACAGTGAGAGAGAGACAGAGACAGAGACAGACATACAAGAGAGACAGAGAGAAACAGAAAGAACTGTGACTCACAGTCTAACTGCACTATATCTGTGCTATAAGGAATAGAAAATAAAACCTTGCAAAAAAATTAATAGTAACAGTTCACACTGTTGAATCCACAATACATACCATGTTTTATAGCTTTCAAAGTCTCCAACTGGCTACGAGGTTCAAATTCTAAAAGCTAATGTAAAACACTTCAGTGTATAGTAGCATCTGCCAGCAAAACTTGCACTTTCTTCCTCAAAGACTTGATGATAAGTAAAACGAGTTAAAGATTGCATAATTCTACTTAAGTGAAGTGCCTACAGTAGATGAACCCAGAGACAGAATGCAGGAGAGAGGCTACCTGGGGCTGGAAGAAGGGAAATGCATTCCTGTTACTTAACTAACATGTTAGAGTTTAGGTTTTGCAAGATGAAAACGTCCTGGAGATGGCAAACAGCGCTGATGGAACAGCCAATGCACCTGACACCACTGAGCTGCGCACTCAGACACAGCGGAAATGGTAACTTTATGTTGTCTTTACCACAGCATTTTTTTAAATTCCATATTCTTGAAGCCCTAAATGAAATGCTAAAAACTCCTTTAAAAACTGCAGGACACCAACTAAGTACAAACTGCAACAAACAAAACAGAGGGAGAATTTCCAGCAGGAAATATGGTGCCGTAAGCCTACTTCCCTCTTGTCATTTCCATTCAGTACATCCATGACCTCTGGAGAGGGCATACGTGTCAGTCAGAGGAGACTTGTGAAAATCACAACAGACAGACAAAGCAACCAGAAGCCCAGGACTACAGCAACTGCACAGGGCAGAGCCACTTAGGACCTAACCCCAGCCCCACCCAACAGGAGGGACAATTCAGGCTCCCCAACTCCTAACCCTTTGAGGCCCACCAAAAGGAGCTGTCCTGAGCCTCCCAGGTGAGTCCCACCAGTGAGAAGCACACTCCTTCCCAGCCCCTGGGATGTCTTCCTCCCACAAGGAGACCACAGGGGCCAAGTCTCGCATTAAGGAGGATCCCACTGCAACTGCCTGAGCCAGGCAGCACCTTGACACCCTGAGACCTAAAGGCAGTAGCCATCCCAGCTAGAGGACCTGATCTGTCCCCTCAGATGTCTCCAGAAGAATCCCAATGAGACCCCTAGAAACACAAGTTATTCCTGACCAATATTTTGCAAGTGCTGAAGGAAAAAATAAAAAGCCATCAAACACAAATTCTCTGTCTGAGGAAGGGCAAAGTAGATTCTCAGGCAAGAGAAAAAAGAAAAGAATTGTCAAAAACAGGTCTATCCTTGAAGAATGGCCATAGTAAGTTACTCAGAAAGAAATGAAACAGTAAGTGAAGGAATCCTCAGACATTTGAAGGGAGAGAAAAATGGAAAGAGCATTAAATGTCAGTATACAGTATATACTATCCTTTCATGAGTTTTATAAAATAAACTTGATGACTGTAGCAAAACTGTAACACCATTCATGTGTTATTCAAGATATGTCTTATACACTTAAAATGGGGAAGGTACTGTACTAGAACGAAAGTAAGGTATCCTTAATTGAATGGTAAACTACTGACAGGACCCTGGAATGTCATTTATGAAAAATGAGTTGTCAGATGATTTTGTCATTTTGTAAATGCCATACAGTATACTGACACAAATAAAGTTAGCTATAACATCATTAAGCAACATAATCTAGTGATATCATTGTCATTTGTCTTTTCTTAACTTGGATATTATAACTGTCACATGACTGTATTTTATATGCAAAGCAGCCATTAGGAAAAACACAGAGCTACATTCTAAAACTATAACCAGAATGGGATCCTAACACTTGTTCAGGTAATGCATCGGAAGACCTATGAAAAGGAAGAATAGAAAACAGATGAAGAAGCCGGACGTGGTGGCTCACGCCTGTAATCCCAGCACTTGGGAGGCTGAGGCAGGAGGATTGGTGCGAGTTCGAGACCAGCCTGGGCTACAAAAGTGAGCTCAGGACCAGCCTCAACTGCATAGCGAGACCCTGTCTCAAAAAAAAAAAAAAAAAAAAAAAAAAAAAAAAAAAAAAAAAAAAAAAAAAAAAAAAAAA